>CATIWR010102911.1:0-42415 GCA_949677035.1 Omphalea diandra | reverse complement strand
CTATAAAAATTATTATTCCAAATTTTCATATAAGAGCTATCTTCCCATTTGTGCATCTTTGTTGTTATTTCATTCATCAATGTTGAAGAGTTGTATATTTTCAATATCATATTGAGGTGGAGATCAAATGTTTGTTTCTATGCAGAGCATTTGTGGAGTGTGAGAGAGGCCACAACTTGAATTTAAGGAATTTAAGACCACACCAGAAAAACACATGACCTTGTCGCTTATCAACATTTCTCACACTCAACAAACCAAGTTCACCATTGAAAATCAAAGAGACAAATCGAAATCACAAATCAGTTGCAAAAATTTAAATGAACCAATATTTTTCCAATCTAACTTTTTATCATTTTTGTATCCTTAACATGAAATTTCATAATAGAATCAAAATCAGAAATCCATATTCAGTAACTCAAGAACAAAATTCATTGTTATATGCAATCATATAACTACCCATGAAGTCACAAACATAAAAACAATTAATTTTGATCATTAAGCGAAATCACAAAGTGCCCACGCAAAACATATAACAATAGAAACTGAAAAAAAAAATTCAAAACTAGACTTACCCGTTCGTATGCACATCCCCAGAACCTTCTTCCTGAGTTACCGTCGGTCTACGCCATTCGAAGCTTTGTCGGCTTCCCCCACAAGCAGTTCTTTCCCCTTCGATATTGCAGATCAATGAATTTGGAGGAGGCCTTTGATTCAAAACTCGAGTTCATTATCATCGCAATTCTAAAATCTGAGAAAGGCAAATTGAAATCCCAAACTTCAGAGGTAGAAGATGATGCTCATAGCAAGGAAGACATATGCGTTTCTTTTGATATTAAACGACAACATTTTGTGAAAGAGAATATTAATTCACTTAGGGCTGAAAATGTTGTCATTTTTTATGATTTGGCTATTTTATCCATGTCATCCAATTCTCTCTGCTTCGGATGCCACATCACTGAGAGTTATGGTTTGTATTTGTGATGTCACCTTCCAAGGCTACATTTATTAAAAATCTTAAAATTTATGTATTTAAAAATTAGAAAAAAGAGTATAGGATATATTTATGAAACTCATGAAAGTTCAGGATTTAATATGTAATTTTTCCTATTGAGATTGAATAAAGATTTGAAGGGGACATCTAGGGGGCCAAGCCCCTTCTACTTACGGAAAAAAAAAAATTAATATAGGTTTTAAATTTTTTTAATTCCTTAATTCAGCCCCACCCATCACTAATACTTCAGGCCCGCCTTTCTCCAAAATTACAAATAAGTGTTTTGCCTTGAAAGTTGGATAGCCACGCGTGGTCTTTATTTTTTTATTCATCAAATTCTTTAACGTCTTAAAGAAGCTTTGTTTCTTAGAACTAAAGGTGACAAATAGCCTCTTTTATACCCTCACTTTTTAAATCAAACAAAAATAAGGAAAGAGAAGCCAAACCAAAAGAAAAACAGCAAAAAAAATAAAAATGATTTGGAGCAGTTGAATAGGTATTCTTTTAATTCTTTTACTTTTTAGTTTTTTTTTCAAATTTCTACTCTTCATTTTATATTTCTAAAATCCACTCACGATACATCTTTTTTTACTTTATATTTTTTTTTAAAATTAAAAATTAATTAAAGTTTAGTCCTAATATTAAAGAGGGATTAAATATTATGAATTTATTACATGGATCTATATTATATTTTTGTTTAATTATTAACTTGAAATTGTATTTTTCCTTTTTTATTTAGTAGTAGCCTATTTGATGCAATGAGTTAATAGTATATTATGAGCTGTGAAATTTAGTTGATGATGTAGAAATAGAATGATAATTACTAATTCTTCTTATTTGTTATATATAATATTGTAGTATCATGTGTCATTGAGGTGCAAGTTATTTTATTGCATAAATATATGATTATATTTCTATTCAGATATTAAATAAAATTATTGATTTTATTATAGTTTATAGATTCAATAATTGAACTTATAATGTAAATTATAAACATGATCTTAATTTTATACTTTTTAATTAATTTTCAGGATTGATTTAGATAGTAGATGATGAAGAACCAAACTATTCATTTTTTCTTGAAGAAAAGGAATTTTCAAGCTGTAACATTTACTTGTCCATTGAATCCAATTGAATCTTCTTTAATAAATAATTATGAATTTTCAAGCTGTAACATTTACTTCTCCATTTACTAATGATGAACCTCCAATTAAAACCCCACAAATGGTAAATGAAGTAGACATAAATTCTTTAGAACATGATTGTCACGGCGCAACTTGGAATCGTTATCGGCACGAGGCCAAGAGTTCTTAACCCGACAAGCCTACTTTGATTATGCAATTACCATCAAGAACCATAGAACTAATAAGACTAGAGTGTTACTTTTATTTTAGAATAATTAAAACCTCAGTCACTTCTAATTATCCATATCATCCACAAACATGTAATAAATAATTTTTTTTAATAAAAACCCATCTAATCTTTGCCCCTAAAAAAATAAACAGACGTAAAATATAGTCACAATCTAAAAGTTAGAAATCAACTAAGATCCTAAAAAAAATATTCATAAATTTAAACCTTTCAAGTGCAGCTTTGGAGAAGAAAGCAAGTTTCACTTTCAGTCTAACTCAACATGCAAAACTGTTATTAAACAAGGGTGAGCATACTACAGCTCAGTGGAAATTATATGAGGCAAGAAATATCTTAACCTCTTACATAGCTTCGATCTTAGAGAATAATATTGTACTGACTTAACTATCAAATACATAACAAGCTTCACAAGAACATCATGTAGCAACTAATACACAATATTCATCAGATGATGATTCATAGATATAGGTTGAGTTACAACAACACATAGAATCACAATATGTTGGGAAAAACTTAGGCAGAACCTTCAAATAAATATATAGTGCATGAAACCTTCGTATACATATACATTTGGAGCACTATAGATTTTTCACCAAATCATTTTTCAACAAGCCAAAAAAACATATAATATATATACATATGATTCAGGTACACCATGGGGTTCAGGTCCTTGTCTTACTCTAATATAACACAATGAAAACAATCCAATTATCACATCACAAATAGTACATAATTCACAACTCAAAATATCAATTATAAAGATATTCACATAAGATATATGGTAGTTGCTCTAAGCAACATTTAATTATTCACACAAGTGCAATTATACAAGTAATTTGTTGTATTAAATAATCCCTCACCTGGTTGTAAATACAAAATAGTCCTCTCACTGAGTCCACTGGCCACCAATAATACCATCTAAAACCAATATATATAAATAAACTAAATAAATATTTGTTAATAAATGGTTATTCTAAACAAAATATTCATTTAATAATCTAGAAACTCAATTAATTTAATTAGTGTTAATTATACATGTCAAATCTAATATACAAGTTAACTAATTTAAGTTTAATAAAATCTTAAAACCAATGATTGTGAGAAATTGATCTATAAAATATTTAATTTAAATTCTAAAATATACCAATTAAATATTATCTTAGAACTAAAATATAAACTAACCGTCCCAATAAATCTCTTAATTCTCTAGCTGTAGCAATCTTATTAATTAATTATTTTTAGGAAAATGTCCCAAAAATAACTCTTAACTGAATAATAGTTAAATCTAGTATAATAATCTCTACCCATATTACTCCAAAAATTCCAAAAAAATTACACATATATTTATACATGCCCAAAATATTGCATATAAAATTTGAAACAAATTGGGATTATTTAGTACCTCAAATAATCTCTAAAAGTGGATTATTTTATATCACAGTCTTTACTGGATAGCGGATAAATAAAAATATTAAACCTATATCTGATATATTTAAAAAAATTTCAAATTAGACATATAGTAGATACCTCATATAAATTTTCAAATCAAATAATATTATTCACTATTTTAAATTAATTATTTTTCCTAACAGATTGCACATTTTCACTATCAAACAGCTTTTGATTCTAATCTTGTAAATACATATTTCACCGTTGGATTGACCTCAACTTTTAATCTATAATACTAGACATTCAAAACATAAACATATAACAAGATCAACAGTAAAATATCTTTATAACTTTTGATATAAATTTTTTAATCTACTACTCAAAATCTGCTTTCATAAGATTGTCACAATAATTCAATCTAACTCATTCAAACTTTATATTTTGCTATAATTGCTCCTCAAGGATATTTAATCTCAAAGATATACCTAATATACAGGTGTATAATTATTCGTCATAATCAAATTAATGCTCTAACTAAATTTCCTAATCTAATTTCAAGTAACACTCCAAATTGAAATCTTAGAGTTCACTTCAATTTAATTCATCAAATTTAGTTATTTGAATCCATCCACATTAATTAATTACTGTAGGCTAATCATCAATATATCAGGAAAAAATTAGAATAAATCTACTTACCTACAAGAAACATAGAAAAACTAATAGAGATTTGATAATTCTTAATCCTTTAGAATAGTTGTTAAAGATCTTCACCAAAAATCACAATCTTCTTATTTATTTATTTTTTTCTTATATGAATGCATAGCCACTTTGATATATAACTTATTAAAGATCTTCACCAAAAACCACAATCTTCTTATTTATTTATTTTTTTCTTATATATATATATATATAACTTATTAAATCACTAAAGTAGCCTTTGATAAATTATTAAACTAATCCCTTTAAGCGTTAATCTTACTAATATCATCCAATTACATAATATTGACACCTATTTGTATTTAAAATATTATAATTACATCAATAAACTATATCATATAAATCACAAATTTACTTAAATATAGCTCAATTAAAATTATAAGAAGACTCCTATGACCTAAATTAATAGAATTAACTTATGAAAATTAAGGATATTATAGTGATCTTGGAAAACGACTACAAATATGGACTTATCCTATAAACCAATAAGATGAAAATCGATGAGCTTATATTAAAATCGGGCTTTATCAATATATGATGTTAGACTACCTTTTGATAACAAAACATTTCATCGTTTTCAAGCTTCTTGGTTTAAATTGTTCTTTGAATGGTTAGAACACTCTCCAAACAAGATGCAACTTTTTGTCTTCCTTGTTTTTTTGTTCACTAAACCATTTGGGCGCTTTGGATTAGGAGCATTTACGGTTAAGGGGTTTAAAGAATGGAAAAAGGTTAACGATGGAGAAAATTGTACATTTTTATCTCATCTTGGAAAAGATCCTAACTCTTTGTATAGAAGAGCAATCATGTATTCTTGGGGATCTAATGAATCAAGCACAACATATTTCTAATGTTATAGAGAAGAAAACTTTTCACTAAATTGCCAACAATAGATTGATATTGAAGACCTTAATAGATGTTGTTAGATGGCTTACATTCCAAGGATGTGGTTTATGAGGCCATGATAAAAGCAAGGGTTCAACAAAGCCAAGTAACTTTCCTGAATTGGTAAAGTTGCTTGCATCTTATAATGAACATGTATTTTCTCTTGTGTTAGAAAATGCTCCTCAAAATGCATCTTACACGTCACATAAGATTTAAAAACAAATATTGCAAGTTCTTGTAAACAAGATAAGAAATGTCATTCGTGATGATTGGTGAACCAAAATTTTGTATTATTGTTGATGAAGTAAGAGATGAATCTACAAGGGAACAAATGGCCATTATTTTAAGATTTACGAATAAAGATGGATGTGTGAAGGAGCAGTTTTTTGATTTAGTTCATGTTTTTTTATAGAACTTCATTAACTTTGAAGAAAGAAATATTTTAATATTCTTTGTCGACACAATCTCAATGTGTGAGATATTCGTGGCCAAGGATATAATGGGGCTAGTAATATGCATGGGGAGTTGACTGGTTTATAAACTCTTATCCCTAATGAGTCTCCTTATGCTTATTATATACATTGTTTTGCCCATCGCCTTCAATAGATTTGATAGCAACTTCTAGAGAAGTTATTCCAATCTATCAATTTTTTTTCCAAGTTAACTGTTGTTGTTAATATTGTTGGTTCTTTATGTAAATGGTATGATCAATTACAAGCCAGCCAAGTTGCTGAAATTTCAAGATTTCTTTTCATTGATGAATTGGAAATTGGTAAAGGATTGAACCAAATAGATACCTTAAAAAGGTTGGGGATCCTAAATGGAGTTCTCATTTAAGCTCCCTTTGAAGTTTAAAAACCTTGTTTTAGTCTACATGTTCAATTTTGAAAACTATAATTTTTGATGGAGCCATCTATCCTCAAAGGGGAGATGCAAATGTTGCTTATGATGGAATCATGTCATTTGAGTTTGTGTTTTGTTTACATCTTATAATTAGCACCATGGAAATCGCATATGACCTTTGTCAAGCTTTGCAACGTAAGTCCCAAGATATTGTAAATGCAATGCATCTTGTTTCTACAACAAAAATATTGATCCAGAAATTAAGAGAAGATGGATGAGATCTTTTGTTAGAAAAAGTTAAATCATTTTGTGAGAAACATGGAATAGACATTCTTGATATGACTACATGTTATACTGCTAGTCATAGCCGATCTAGTCATTTGAAAGATCTAATCAAAATGGCACATCACTTTAGAGTTGATGTATTTTTTGCTACAATTAATTCTCAATTGTAAAAGCTAAATGAAAGGTTTAAGGAGGATGTGGTGGAATTACTTATGCTTGGTTCAACTGTAGATCCTTGAGATGATTATAGATCATTTAACATTAATGACATTTGCAAGCTTGTAGAAAAATTTTATCCTAAAGACTTTTCATAACAAGAAAAGTTGCATTTGAGATTGCAATTACAACATTTTGAGCTTGATATTCATAGACACATTGCATTACAAAATGTGTCAACAATTTATGAATTATGTCAACAATTGGCAAAGACAAGAAAGTTAATAATTTATCCTCTTGCTGATAGATTGATTCGGCTTGTATTGACTTTTCTTGTTTTAATGGCTACCATTGAACGTACATTCTCTGCTATGAAAAATGTGAAAACAAAGTTTCAAAATAAGATGGAAGATGATTATTTAGGGAATTACATAATCACATACATTGAGAAAGAAATTTCACAAAACTTTAATATTGATTCAATCATTGATGATTTTAGTGATATGCAAGAAAGAAAGTTACAATTTAAGATGCCTAAATTATCAAAATAGGTCAGTAATATTTCTTTAATTATTGTTTTTTAGTCTAGATATAGTTATATATAAAATAAACTTCATTTGTTTAACTATTTTTTTTTCTCATGTAGATGTAGAAGATTATTACGGTTGCTACCACTTGAGGTTGACTATGCTAAGAAAATTTTGTCCCAACTTTAATATTTCGGTTGTCGATGACTAATGCAATTATCAAGATAACATATTTTAAACTTTGATGTAATATTACTTAGCATATTTTATTATACGATATGAATTTAATAGAATAAAATGTTACATTTATAATGAAAATATTTAAATTCGTCCCTAAATTAAACTTCTGGGTCCGCTACGAAATATAAATGTAAATATCTGCGCTCACATCATATATGTAAAACTCTAAATCCCCCTATTATTTGAACTAAATTCATATGACAAATTGCTTAATTTAACAAAATTCCCTTTTTCGAAATCTGTATTGCTAATATAGCTGGCAGTCCATGAGTAAAACATTTTATATAAATCTATTATTTTGTCCACGTGCTATTATTCTTGTATATCATGAATAAATAAACTTATCTTTATTTTATCTGAATAATTATTTATTTATAAATAATCTTATCTTGAAAAATATGTATACAACTCTCCTAACGGAAAAGATAATAAGATAACATATATATTGTATAATTACATACACTAATAAGTGCAGACTACAGACTCTGAAATAATAACATATATTAAGTTCACTTGTGAAACAACTTTGATTGGGCTTATAAAAGGTATTCAATACCATTCCACTAATGTTTCAGTCACGACAATGCTAGATAAAGCTATACATATATAGTGGGATAATTCTTCTTCTCTCATAATCTTTTTTTTTTTTTTTTAATCATGCATGAATATAAGTTTATGACTATAAACTCCTATATATCAGGTCATCGAAATGCTAGTAATTAGGCGATCAATCAAAAGAAGTTTCCAGATATATATATATATATATATATATAGGCCCCGAAATGATTATATCGTGACATTGACAGGAAATATTAACTCCACTTATTCTGGATTTTCTTTTCCTTTATTAGTGGAGGCCACCATGGTAGGTCAATTTTTACGAAAGTGATTTGAAAAGGAAACCCATATATGTTTATCACAAAAAAAAAAAGAAGAAGGAGAACCTATCCATGATTTAATTGGCCAAATAAAAGTATAAATCCATTCATATGAAGAGAACTTTGCTTTTGTTTAAATTTCAATAGATTCCAGCTAAATTTTATATGCTAGCAAAAAAAAATTGTTGAGCATAAATATAAAGAAGTTTTAATTAATATGAAAAGAATTGATGGAGACTCAATTAGCTCCAGAACGTCCCAAAGAAATTTTTTACTAAAAAAAGTTAAAGATTTTTAGTATGAAGTCTTTAAAAGTTAAAAAAAGTTAAAGATTTTTAGTATGAAGTCTTAAATTGGAATTCTTCTAATGAACTCAGACAGACTATAGAAAAAAAAAAATTATCGGCTTAGATAGTTTGTATTCAAACTCCTATTGAAGCATAAGTTTTTTTTTAAAAAAAATATATGAATTTTATTTATAAAATTAATAAATTATACAATTTTCATTTATAAATTTAATGATAATAATGATATATCAAGAAGTATAAAAATATAAAAAAATAAAATCAGTACAGAAATGTAAAAAAAGTAAACTCTATCCATAATATTCTATTTGATTGAACACCTCAAACTACAATTTGGTAGAAAGTGTGTTCAATTCATTAATTATTGGAACCATTAAATCAACTCTTCTGGTTTGTAAACGAACCTGATAACTTGAATATCATTGATAAATTAAAATCTATTATCAAAAATAAATTTGAAAAGTTCAAGAATTCAACAAAAAATAACACTATCATTAAATGAATAAATTGTCATAAAAAAGAATATATAATTCTAAAAATAATAACAAAAATAAAATAAACATATACACAAATATTATATATATATATATATATATATATATATATATATATAGTCAAATCAGAGATCATTATTGAAGAAAATTAAATGAATGATAAAATAAAAAATTAAAAAAGAAAAACTACTTTTGATTAAATTATCATCTAAAAATTATTTAATTAAAAAATTTAAATGAGATAAAAAAAAAAAAAGAGCTACTAGAGTTTCAATCAATATATATTGTTAATTCTAGTCTCAAATTTAGTTTTGAACCATTGTTTATCATTTGTAAATAATTGTATATAATACAATTATGTGTAATCATTTTACATTATACTATAGAAAACTATTATATCAAAAAAATATCCTAAATAAAAAATTAGAAAATTCAACTGTCATATAGAAAAATAAATCTTCTAAATAGGAAATTAAAAACTAAAAACTAAAAATTCTAAATAGGAGGTCAAAATCATATAAAAAATTATAAATAAAAAATTAAAAAAACCCAAAAAGTAAAATTCTAAATAACTTCTAAATAGGAAATTAAAAAAATTAATAATAAAAATTATAAATAGAAAACTAAAATTTAAGTTAATTTTATTGATTATTTAAATTATTGTTTGTCATTTATTAAATAATTGTATATGATACAGTTATATGTTATTGTTTTGTATTATATTATATAAAATTGCTATATCAAAAAGATTCTAAATAAGAAATTAAAAAATTCAACTGTCATATAGAAAAATAAACCTTCTAAATAGAAAATTAAAAAAATAAAAAATTCTAAATAGGAAGTCAAAATCATATAAAAAATTATGAAAACAAATTAGAAAAATCTAAAATGTAAGATTCTAAATGACTTCATAATAAGAAATTAGAAAAAATAAAAGTAAAAGTTATAAATAAAAAACTAAGATTTAAATTAATTATATTAATTATTCAAAATTTTGAATATATAAATGTAAACAACAGTGCAATAGATTGCTAGAGATTACTTTCTTAAAATTTAATAAATTTTCTTCTAAAATTACACTATATAAAATTGAAGGTATAAATCAATAAATAATTTTTTATTATAACTAGCTCACATATGCATATATAGTTTGCAATTATACGTTAATTTATTTTTTATTATGAAATACTTAATATTATTTATTTGACTAATTATCAAAAATTATTTCATTCAAGTTAATAAAATTTCTCTTGAAATATGCCACCTAAGGGCAAATGCATGAATAAAAAAATGATCTTTTTGCAACCAACTATATACATAATTATAAATTTGAGAAATTTATTTTATTATTTTATTTATTTGGCTTGTAAATTATTAATTTCAGTCTCAAATTTAGTTTTAAACCATTACTTGTCATTTGCTAAGCAATTATATATAATCATATATCATAATTTTACATTATATTATAAAAAAACTACTATATCAAAAGAATTTTCTAAATAAAAAATTAGAAAACTCAATTGTCATATATAAAATAAACCTTCTAAATAGGAAATTAAAAAACTAAAAACTAAAAAAATTTTAAACAACAAATCAAAATCATATAAAAAAATTTGGATAGTAAATTAGAAAAACTAAAAAAGCAAAAATTCTAAATAACTTATAAATAAGAAATTATAAAAATTTAAAATAAAAATTCTAAATAATAAACTAAAATTTAAATTAATTTTATTGATTATTCAAAATTCTAAACATATAAGAACAAACAATAGGATAATACATTGTCAAAATTACTTTGCTTAACTCTTAAAATTGTGCTACACAAAATTGAAAGTATGAATCAATAAATAATTTTTTATTATAACTACCTCACATATGTATCTATAGTTTGTAATTATCTATTAATTTTATTTTTAATTATGAAATTGTTAATATTATTTATTTAATTGATTATTATAAATTACTTCATTCAAGTTAATAAATTTTCTTCTGAAATTATATTGCACAAGAGTAAATGTATGAGTAAATAAACCTTGTTATAATTCACTCTTGACATAATTATAAATTTGAGAAATTTATTTTATTATTTTATTTACTTGATAATAACTTTGTATTGAAATAATAATCATATTTTAATTATTATTATTATCATTATTATATATTAATTTTTAATCATTTAATTGATTAATAATTATTTAATAAAAATAAATATTAAATATAAATTTATTATTATAATCATACTATACAATATGCTAATCACGACTAGTTCTACTAATTATAAAGAGGAAAAGATCACCATCTATTGCATCGATAAGATTATTTCCATTGATATGCATATCTTTATTTTGTCTTAGATGAATGCTCGATGTTTCATTTAATTGTATGAAGTGTCATCAGAATAATTAATTTTATTAGTATTAGAATAAAAATATATAATGGTGCCTCAAGTCATATATGTTTTTTTGTGAGAATATTGGGTATCTTCATAATTTTTTGAATATGAAATTAATTTAAATTCGAGTTGAATAAAATCATAAGATAACAAAATTCTTTTTACCGAATTTTAATGTATTTATATACTCAAAACTTGAATTCGAAACTTCTCATTAAATCATATATATATGAAAAAGGTTTTACCTTCCTCAAGTTGTCATACCCTTTGGAAAAATATGGAAGCTTATGTCTGCAATTCGTTCCATCAATCAGTCCCATTTATGGATTTTTTTAGAAAATAATAATGAGAACAACCTTTCAAAAATATAATCAATCAATACATATCATTAATTTCATTTTCAAAATAGTTTTAAATTATTACTTATCTTTTATAAGAATTATATATAATATCACCACATATCATTATTTCATATTATATTATAAAATTATCCAAAATATATCTAAATAGAAAATTAAAAAACTCAACTGAGATAGTAAAAAACACTTTTTAAATTAAAAATTAAAAATCTAAAAAGTAAAAATTTTGAACAAAAAATCAAGATGAATATAAAATTAGAAAAACTTAAAAAATAAAAATTCTAAATAGAAAGTCAAGATATTCTTAATAGAAAATTAGAAAAATATAAAAAATAAAAATTTTAAACTACTTTCTAAACATGAAATTAGAAAAATGTAAAAAGTAAAAATTTTAAATAGAAAATTAAGATTTAAATTAATTTCATTAATTGTTCAAAATTACAATGTAATAAATTACTATAAATTACTTCATTCAAGTTTAGTAAATTTTCACATAAGATTGAAAGTATGATTCAATAGATAATTTTTTATTATAATTATCTCACATATGAATATATAGATATAGTTTTCAATTATCTATTAATTTTATTTTTAATTATGAAATACTTAATATCATTTGTTTGATTGTTTATTAGAAATTATTTTATTTAAATTGAATAAATTTTTTTAAAAATTGTGTTAAATAAGATAGATAATTTTTTTTATTACAATTAACGTTGTACATAATTATAAGTTTTGAAAATTTTATTTTATTATTTTATTTATTGATAATAATTTTTTATGAAATAATAATAATTATTACTTTAATTTTTATAAATTTTAATTTTATTTATATATAAATTTAATTATTTAATTAATTAACTAATTATTTAATAAAATTAAAATATTAAAATTATTTAAAATTTATTATTATAATAATACCAAGAATTCAAGACTAGGTGAATCAAGTAATTTAAACATCGCCTTTCCAAGAACTAGTTCATCGTCATTCTTAGATATAAGAAAACGTCTATTTTGTATGTATAACATTTCACCTGTTTATGTTGTCTCACGTCAGTAATCGGTGAGGTATTTGGTTCAAACTTCTCTTTTGTATAGCAAGACCCTACACACACACACACACATATATGTATATGCACCTTTCTGTCCAGATTCACTGTTCTTTATATATATATATATATATATATATATAGAAAATTAAATAATCTCATGCCGAGAAATTCCCTGACATTTTCCACAAATTTTCCTTCTCCTGGTCCCTCCTCCCCACCCAACTCTTTCCTTTATATTTGTGTGTATCTACCTCCGCCTCTCCATCACTCTATATATATACATAGCCCTCTCTTCTCTTTCTTTCCCTACCAGACGAAATCTTGATTGCTTTTTTCCATCTTTTTTTCTTTCAACACTATTAATCAATCATTAGTTATTATGGCTGAAACCAAAACCCATAGCTTTGTTTTAGCAGGCAAGAAAAGAGGCGGCCAGGACGACTTTGATGGTGACGATTTGTTCGTTGCCAAGAAATCCATGCTGTCTCCGCCTGTGCCTTACGGTGATGATCCTGTCGCTGCATTAGCAGCCGCACGTCACGAATTCGGTGAGCATGGGGGTGTTAACATGTCCATTGAGGCCTCCGCGACCTTCACCGTCATGGAACCTGACACCATGCGCCGCATGTTCGCCGGCGAACTCGGCCCTGATTGTGACTTCTACATCTATAGCCGCCACTTCAACCCAACCGTCTTGAATCTTGGCCGCCAGATGGCCGCCCTTGAAGGCACCGAAGCAGCCTATTGCACTGCTAGCGGTAATATTAATGGGTCAAAAAGTTGAGATTATTGGTTGATATGTCAGAAAAAATGATCGGAATGGTTGTTGATGTATTTGTACAGGTATGTCGGCGATATCATCGGTGTTAATGCAACTTTGCAGCAGTGGAGGACACGTGGTGGCTTCGAGGACTCTGTATGGTGGGACCCATGCGCTGTTAAGCCATTTCCTACCAAGGGCATGCAACATAACGACGACGTTTGTTGACATTGAAGATGTAGAGATGGTTAAAAATGCCATAATTGAAGGCAAGACCAATGTGTTATACTTCGAGTCCATGTCCAACCCTACCCTTAAAGTTGCAAACATACCTGAATTAAGCAGAATTGCTCACGACAAAAGGGTCATGGTGGTCGTGGACAACACTTTTGCCCCTGTGGTCCTCTCTCCGGCACGTCTGGGGGCTGATGTCGTCGTCCATAGTATCTCCAAGTTTATTAGTGGCGGTGCAGACATCATTGCAGGTACATATATGCTTACAAAAAATTCTTTTCTAGATTAACATAATTATATAATCTTTTTAATTTAAAATTAACAATTAAAATTTTAATATATAATTAAAAATATTTTTTATTTTAATAAATAACAATAAAAATTATAAGTGATCATGTTAACCTAAAATTAAGAATTTGAGTTATGATTTAATTTCATCATTCATTGGTTGATTAATTAACATAAATGGTGGAATCTTGAGGACATTAATGTTTGTTCCGATTGGAAACTAGGAAACCAAAAAAGTGGGAAGGATAAGTATGTTGTCTGTCATCTCTTCGTTGGGGATGGGCCCGCGCAATTTTGGGTTCATATGATACGTAGATAATGGATTAGTTTGATTTTGGAGATAGGAGTGATGATCTTGGTGTCTTACCTTTCATAACATGTGCCTATTTTAGGTACATGACTTCATGCTTATGTAATCAGTTTAAATTGCTTAATTAATTAATTAATTTAACTTATAAATTCTTAGAGTTCAATTTGTATCTTATGAATTATTTATTTATTTTATTTTGTTTCTAATAAAATTTACTTTACATGTTCTTTTTTTTTTTTAAGTAACAAAAACAAGTTACTTTATACGTTCACTTTTATAAAGATATATTAATATGTAAAACAAAAAAATTATAGAATTAATACGTTAAGACTATAAGGTTATTTGATAACTTCTATTAAATGCTTACAATAAAAATATTCATCATTTGTAAGTTTGTTGATAATATTTTTTAATAATAATATTCTTATTAGACATTTAAATTTTAAAAAATATTTTATTTGAAAAATAAAATTTTAATTTAATAAACTAAAATTTTTCTATCAATAGCAAATTATTATTAATATATTTCTCACAAATCATCATTATAATAATTTTCATCATCACCATCTCTATTAACGGAATCACCATTACCACACCAATACTATTTGCAATCACTGCATATTCACCATTAATATCATCACCATATTTCTTCATCAACATTACAATTGTTATCATCATCATATTTCATCCTGGCCATTACAATATCAAAATTATCATCATCATATAATTAATACAATCACCATCACTCTTTTTGGTATCAGTAATGCCAAATTTATTGCTATCATAATCATCACTATTATTATTTTGTCACTTGTAATTTTATTTTTTATGTATATTTTTAAATATTTAAGTTAGTATTTAATATATTTAATAATAATTTAATTTTTAATATCAAAATCATTTAACTCTTAATTTGTTATAATTAAAATTACTTACCTTTTATATTTTATACTTAATTTCAATTTTACTAAATATCACTTATTGTTATGATAAAATAAGTATGTTTATATTAAAATACACAATAAATATGTATATTTCTTTTTTGTGTTTAAAGCTAATATGAAATAATTCATAATTTTTTATTTACTAAAACGTCTAATTATATAATTTACTTTTATGCCATCTATTTTAACCTCTTATTGGATAAGATGTGCTTTCCACTGATCTCACATGTGATACTGAAATTGATGCTTGCTTGGCTTTTGTTTTTATCTCTTGAGCTTTACATGTGACTTGCAATGTTCCTTCGTGGCAAAGCTGTATGCATTTGGGACCGAAATTTTGACGTATTATGCACTGCCATCTTTTCTTTTTGGTTATCTCCATTCTAATTGATTGGATTATGGGAATGGTCAGGTGCGGTCTGTGGACCAGCAAGCCTAGTTAACTCAATGATGGACCTTCACCAAGGGACCCTAATGCTTCTTGGGCCAACAATGAATGCAAAGGTAGCCTTTGAACTATCAGGAAGAATCCCTCATTTGGGGCTACGAATGAAGGAACACTGCCACAGGGCAATGGAATATGCAATCAGAATGAAGAAAATGGGTCTCAAAGTCATATATCCGGGTCTTGAAGAGCACCCACAGCATGAGCTATTGAAGTCCATGGCCAATAAGGATTATGGGTTTGGTGCGTTGCTTTGCTTGGACATGGAAACTGAGGAAAGGGCTAACCGGTTGATGCATCACTTGCAGAACTTGACCCAGTTTGGGTTCATGGCAGTTAGCTTGGGCTACTATGAGACATTAATGTCTGTGTCCGGTAGTAGCACAAGTAGTGAAATGAGTCCAGAGGAAAAGGCACTAGCTGGGATATTACCTGGCCTAGTGAGGATGTCCGTTGGCTACATTGGCAATTTGGAGCAGAAGTGGAGCCAATTTGAGAAGGCAATTTCCAGAATCCAGCAGGACTCCAACTCCAGCTTTGCCTATAAGAATTAATTGAACCTTGTGATATGTGCATGAAAAATAAAACAAGCAAATATATAGCCTTAAAATGTAAGCAGCTCTCCATGTGCAAATAATAAGTTGATGAGCACCTTTTCCTGTAGAAAAACCGAAGTTGCTACTTATTTTTATTGGAAACCAAAGCCATACTGTCAAAAAAACAGAAGCCTACGCTGTGTGATACATTAGCATGGATAATATTATAGGATTTCGGTCTCATCGATCCTATTGTGTTGACCCTCGAGATTGGAGTAATGATTAATAGGAACAGTTAGAGGCAAAATTCTTAAATTTATCAAGTTGAATTTAAATTTGAATTACTCGATGAATTTATCTAATTAAGTTTAAGTATTAAAATACTTTAATTGACAACTTTATAGATAAACTTTAATATTTATATTATTTTTCTTTTTATATTTTGATAAATTATATAAATAATCAAGTTAAGTTAATTTAAAACTTTAATTTATTGGAGTTTAATAGGAGCTTATTAAATCACGTTCGAATTTGAAAATGAGGCTTAATCAAGCTTAAATTGAATCCAACTTAAACTTCATTGTGTTACTGTACCAGTTGACTGAAACTGCAACAAAGGCTTGCGCTTGCTGACCCACGCATCTGAAGAGGAAGATATAGCAGTTGCTGCAAAGGAAGAGCTTAGAACCAAAGAGATTCTACTCAGCTGGCAAATCCATTGGTTACGCGTGGGGTTTATTGGGCTTGAGACATAAACAACCTACAGGCCCCAAGAAGTTTGTGGGACTCGCCTCCCAGCCCAAAGAAGGAAAAGGAATGGACGAAATCGAGGATCTCATTGCACATACGTGGATTGGTCTCGATTCACTGCGCAAGGTTATGAATTATCCACTAAAATCATAATTTTCCATGGAGTATTCAAATCCATATTGTATCATGAATCTGAATGTATATACAATTAATATATATTCATTTCAATATATATAATTTAATATCAATATATATATATTTCAATACTAATATATATGTAATTAAAACTAAATATATATGTAAATTTGGGTTTATAAAGCAATATATACCTGGATTTATGATATAATTTGTGCTTAAATCATGAATGTATTGAATAAGCGATGGTTAAAAAAAAAAAACTATCACCTATTTTTTAATAAATTACTCTCTCTCTCTCTCTATATATATATATATATATACATATATATATATATATATATATATATATATATATATATATATATATGTATAATTCATTATTTAATGTAATTAATCAATTCATAAATTTGCATGATATATTTATATTACCAAAAATTCTCACAAGCAGCTACTTAAATAGTTGACGTTTTAACTCATTTGTACCCTTAGTATCAATAAAGAATGGGCAACAGGGCATCCATGTGTTGATAAATTGTTATATTTGGTTATTGAATAGGGACGTTTCTTATAGGACATAGATAAATGAAAGGAGTAGCTAGTGATTCAGCTTTGAAAGATATCAAGATAACTATAGATGTAAAGCAGACGCAACAAGAGATCACACAAATCTGTGTTAGGGCGATACGGACAAAATTTCTCCCATGTAACGGAGCTTTCACAAACTAAACTCCATGTGTATTTCACGTGCCCTTGGCTGCTTTCTTCATGACATGTGATTATCTTTGCAAAAATTGAACAACAGGGTTTTAGATATATCGTATATCATAATAAAAACCATTGTATAAGTGGTGAGATTTCACGCCCCCGTGACTGGACATCATGATGTAATGAGTGTCTGATACTACTAAACCACCAATCAGTTTAATAATACATGCAGTGGCTGCACAATATAATAGGAAGGTAGCTATAGGCAGCTGGCTAGGCTTTTGGTCTAAAGATATGTACTTAAAACAAATTGTATTTTAGAAGACAAACTATTATTCAACTATCTTGATCCAAAAATCTTCATCAGTAGTGCTTCTCCGATATGCGATCCCCATTCGCTCTTTTTTTGGCAAGATATACGTCTTAGGGCATGCATGCGCATAATCTAAAAGCAATTGGGTCCAACAAGAAGATTAAATTGCCTGACCATATCTCTGGTTTCTATAATTTAAGCAACAGTGATGTGCATGTTGTCTTCCTCTAATTGATCTCAGTTGTAATGTTTTTTCTGTGCTGTGTTTTTTTTTCTTCTTAAAGCCTACTGTCAGCATGTAGGGCTATGACATGATTTAAATTATTCAAAATTCACTAACTCAACACGTTAAAAAATTCACTCCACCTGGTTTTATTAGCTAAATAAATCAATTTCAAATATCAATTTTTAGGTTTCACATATTTTAATAAAAACATTTTAAATATCTTTAGATTTGGCTTGATTATTTATAAATAACTCAAAATAAATTTTGTATATAACTTTTTATAATATTATTATTTGAAATAATATTTTATTCTATATTTGTAAAAACATTATATAATATAATATAACTTAATATATCAAATAGAAAATAAGATTTAAAATTATAAATTTAAATCAGTTCGTATTGCTAGATAGAAATACAATTATAAAATATTATTAGTACTAAAATTATATAATTTTTATTGAGTAGTTAAACTTGTGAATATTCTCAAATTCAATTGAAAAGTTAATAAATTAAATTTGAATAATAAATTTAAATTTAAGTGCATAAAAAATAAATCAATCAAATTTAAGCGTTGTGATACTCGTTTAACTATATCCTTAGTAACAAGTTATTGCCACAAAATGAAAATTGTGTATTTATGTCATCGGTCAAAATATTCTAAAGTATTTTTATTTTAAAATTATTTTTACTTTTAATATCTATAATCAGAGCATTCTCAATAAATTCATGTGCATTAATTGAAATTAAGTTTTTTACAAAAAAAAATTTTAGAGATACACTTTTATATAGACCTAATGTATTTTAAAAAATTAATTCATTTAAATGCTAATAATCCCCAAATGAGTAAGCAAACTCTTTTAATTGCTTAATTTGGTTAATTATTACTTTTGATTCCATTCCATGTTGAAGTTAAATTTTGTAATGTTTTGTTCAATTACCTGAATTTTAATGGCACTCATAGATCATCTTTGACACAAATCATGCAAGAAAATAAAAGAAAAGAACTATATTAATAGAATTCTCTTACTTTAGTAATCAAATTCTACTATTTGAAACAAATTTTAAATTGATTCAACTGAATTCCATTATTTGAAATAAATTTATAATGATTAAAATCATTTTATTTCCTTAAATGTCTTTATTTATTTAAAACAAGCATATTGCTAATTTAATTTATAAAATTATCAAAGTAATTTTAAATTATTTTTTTTAATTGAAATGAATTCTTTCCAAATGTTATAGTTTTGAACTTAATTTAATTTTTTCATTAGATTATTTTTTTAAATGATATAATTGAATTTTTTAATATAGACTGTCTAAATAAGAGAATCTAAATTTTCAACTATATGTAAAATAATTTTAATTTTAATTGTACACATGATGATTTGGATTAACACGATCAAGAGAGGTATAAAAAATATCTTGCATCAAATCATTGTGCGCATAAAATTTTAATTTAAACCACATAGTATACTGATTAATAATTTTATATGTATAAGCCATGGAAGGTGGAGAGAAGTACAAAGAGTAGTATGAGTACTAATTTTATATACATAAGCCATGGAAGGTAGGGAAAGGTACAAAGAGCAGTATGAGTACTAATTTTATACATATATGCCATGGAAGGTGGAGAGAGGTACAAAGAGTAGTATATTTACAACGTGAGCTTACAGCTGCATATAGAAAATATAACTTATAAGGATCCAACTCAGAATCCTGTCCTCCTACGGTATACTTTAACACTAAGTGGATTTGCCATTTCACAGGATAGCCTTAGCACTTCGGATAGATCCACCGGATCATCACCTGGTTGCACCCACTCATACTCCTGCAACAATGCCCCCACCCAGAAGTTAACTGTAGCCAAACCCAACGTTTTTCCTGGGCAAGTCCTCCGACCAGACCCGAATGGAGCTAACCTGAGGTCTGACCCCAGCACCGAGAACTCCATATCACCTGCTGCAGTACCCTTGCCCATAAATCTCTCTGGCCAGAACTTGAGTGGGTCCACCCAAACTTGTGGGTCTCTTGTAATGGCCCACATGTTAACCACAGCTGTGGTCCCGGCGGGCACCTCATACCCATCCACCGTAGTGTCTGTGATTGCCAAGCGCGCCCAGGATAAGAGTGGGCCCGGTGGATGTAACCTGAGAACTTCTTTCACTACAGACTGCAGGTAAACCATTGAAGGGATGTCTGATTCCTTCAACGGCCTTGATCTTCCCACGACTTGGTCGAGCTCATGGTGGACTTTTGATTGGATATCTGGGTGGAGTACCATTCTCGCTAGTATCCACTCGATCAAAACCCCTACAGTGTCGGTTCCTCTAAAAATCATCTCCTATAATAATTTAAAAAATTAATTAAAATCAACAAAAAAGAAGCATAAAACAAAAATTCATGGTACGTTAGGATTACTAAGAAATATTGAAAAATAATAAAAGAGCAACGCCATCAGAAGATTCCACTTTTGATGATTCTCCTTGCCATTTCTCATACAAACAAAACAAAACAAATCATAAAAATAGCACTATCAATGAGCCTTAATTTGTCTCATGGATATTGGAGATGAAATCTCGAGTTGCCAATTTAACTCATCACACGATATATATATATATATATATATATATATATATATATATATATTATAAACTATATAGTAATGAGAAATAATTAACGAAGAAGTTTGTGGGTAATTACCCAAAGAACAGCAACCATATCCTGGTCGGATAACTTGTCCGGTTCTTGAAGGGAGAGTAAAACATCCACAAAATCTTGTTTTGTCTGGCCACTGAACTGATTATTTTTGTGTTCTTCAATAATCCTGTTAACGAAATGGTTCACCTTCGGAACCAGTTTGGAGCACCTCAATCTGATGTTTTGAAGGTCTAAACTTGCAAGCCAAGGAAGGTGGTCGGACCAGTTGAGCTCCCCTAGTAGCTCATACCCTTCCTCAACAAGCCCTCTCAGTTCTTCTGCTTCCCTATTCCAAGAACAGAGTTCGTATCTACGCCCAAAAACTGAGCACATCATGTTGTTAAGTGAAGCTCTTTTTAGTATATCGCGGACGTGGAAATCTCCTTCTTGACATGCAATTAGTGATACCATTTGGGCACCAATATCTGTCCTCTGTGCTTCTGTGGAGGTGATTTGTTTGGGGCAAAAAAGATGTGTTGCTGCGATTCTTCTTAGGGTTCGCCAATAAACACCATAGGGAGCAAACCCAATAGCTCTGTTAAACATGAGCTTGTAAGCGGACTCTTTGACTGGACGATCGGCGAAGATGGAGCTGTTTAGAATTTCTTTAGCTACATCAGGATTGCATGTGACTATAACCCTAGTTTCTCCTAGGCTAAAAGCCATGAGTCTTTTAGCTTTAAAAAGATTAGCTGCAGCTGCAAGCTTGTGGTGAGCTAAGTTAGTCATGAGGTTGATGCTCCCTAGCACTGGAAACCCTTGAGGACCTGGAATAAAGAACTTGGGTTTTGTTCCTTTCTTGAACCAGTATTTACCCCAGGCATGGCCACCAGGGTAAGCCCAGTAGCACAAAGCCATGGCAAGCCAAGCCATGCACAAAAAGAGAAGAAGAAAAACTGTGTTATGAGAAGAGAGGTACTTGCATTTCGAAATGAGAGCCAAAACCCAGAAGCTGTCTGGCTGTGTTTCCATGAAGGATAATGGGAGGTTTTTTCTGTTTGTTAATGCTTAGGAGTGGGATTTACTTTTTTGGGTTAAACTGGAAAGGGGAGGTTGGCTTATATAGAGAGAGAGAGAGGGGGTGGACTAATTACAAAATTATAATAACAGTTAAAAGAGGGAGTTATGACCGTGTCACGTAATTGAAATATCTGCCTGCGCCGCCATGGGTATAACGGAGTATTACTGCTTGATATACGCACTAACAGAAAGCTATGTTTTTAATTGAAAGATAACAAATCTTTACGTTGATAATGAAGAAGTTCATGTATCTTTGAATAAAAAAATAAGCATATGCACGATGTAGCGTAAGATTCTTGAGTTTTATTCTTTTCGTATATTATTATTATAGAAATTTTTGATAGAGAGAACTATCATGTTATCTAGTCTATATTATTTATTGGGCTTTTATAAATTAAAAAATAAAACAAAAAAATCTTCTAAAATAAATTTTTTATTTCAAAATTATCTAATATGATAGATACATCATATAATACAATAAAAATAATATCTTTTATAATTTATAATAAGTTAATAAATAAAATATAAATTATGTATATTTTATTAATTATTTTGTAATTATGTAGATAATTTTTTAGCATTATAATATTATTAAACAATATCCTTAATGATACTATAATATTCACTTATATTCAATATTAGCTGGTGAATTTATAAGATTTCACCTATAAAAAAAACTAATCAATTTAAAATAAATATTACTGAAATTAATTTCAGGAGTTGACTTCCATCGAGAAATTTCTAAACTGAGCCAGACAATTACAAACTGAAGCCAAAAATGGAGTGTCCTCGTGGGAAATTCGGCCGCCTCCGACATCACAAACACCATAATTTTGAGACGAGATGGACGGATTCAGAGTCCCTTTTCAGCCTGAAGAAAATGGAAAATCTTTAAGGAACCAAAAACGAGTAGCCAAAAGCCACGTAGACAAGCTAATTAAGTAGGAGGTGACAAGTGTGGCATGCAATGTTTAGAAACTTGACAACACCATTATCACTCCACCACGCGTCCTTCCTTTCATGCAGTGATATATAAATTTTTCCTTAAATAATTGTATTTCTATTGTTGTGTCTTTATCATGTTCCTTTCCGTGCAGGGATATAATTGTAAAGTCGTTCTATTGAAACATAGGACAAAATCAAAAGGCCACACCTCTCAAGGGCACTAACACTTACCCTGTGTTTGGCAAAATTCCATAGAGGAAAAGGAAAATAAAGAAGGAAAATAAATTTTATTTTTCCTTCTTATTTTCCCTCATCATGTTTGGATAAAAAGAAGGGAAAAGAAAATAAGAAAGAAATTCTCTTATTTGGATAACTAAATATGAGAGAAAAGAAGGGAAAATATATAATACATTTTCAATTATGCCTTTTAGTAAACAAAATAATTGAATATATAATTATATTGTATAATAAAAAATAATTATTTTATAATTTAATTGATTTTATATGAAATTAAAATTTATATAATGATAAATATAATGTTAACACAAAAAAAAAATTTAATTTTTTTATATTTGAAATGTTAAAAAATATATTTATAGATTGAGTCAATGGAATGGATATGTGTAAATAAATATTCCTCTAATAACTAACTATTTCAAGGATTTTAAAAAATAAAATTAATTATGTACTAATATATATATATATATAAAGAGAATTGAAATCTTTCAATAACATAAAAAAAAAAAAACAAAAAAGTAAAGGGAAGGGAAGGGAAGGAAAGACCCAACATTTACTTCATATGCAATACAACGCCACAGTGCCCTCTCCGCTTTCCCTTTCTCATTCTCTTTCTTTCACTTTCACCTTCCTCTTTATTTTCCCAACCATTTTACGAGATTCCAAACAGGAAAACAAAAAAAAAAAAGAAAAAAAGGAACACCCATAAAAAATATTTTCGTTTCTTGTTCATTTTTTGGGGTTCTTTTTCGTTAATTGAAATGTAAGGCATCAGATCTTCTGGGTTTCTTGGCTTTTGCTATATTTTGCAAACTCTATTTTTGGGTTTGTTGCAGAAAAGCCTTATATACCCAGTATATACAAAAATATATATATGTGCCGTATAGGCCTTTTAACACATTTTGAGCATATCAACAACCAAACCCAGGATGAAAACGGGACAGACCAATTTTCTGTTTTATAGCATTTGCAGACACGGTTTTGTTTCTATAATTTTTTCCAATATATAAGGGTAAGATAGTCATTTCATATAAAAACTCCTCATTCTTCCTTGTTTTCTCTCCTCCATTTTGGAAAGAAAGTACAGAGGGTAAAATATTTGATATTTTCCTTCCCCCTTTTATTTTCCTCTCTTTCCCAAACAGAGAATTTTGACTTTCCCCCCTTATTTTCCCCTTCTATTTTCCTCTCCCCATTGTTTTATCCTCTCCCAAACACATTAGTCTCGGAAAAATAATTAATCTAAAACAAGATAATCTCCGGCTCTTGCAAACAGGGTCCATAACCATGGACTTATTTTGTTCAAAAAAATCACCAATTTGCAGCACCAGTCAAACCGTACAATTTCCATATACGGCCACCAACAACATAAATCGAAATTACCATTAGATTTAATCACGCAAAGCAATCAAAGAGATGGAGCATCTATCATGCGTTAGCGAAGCAGTTGCAGCATATCGTGCAAAAAGAATCATTTACCATTCAACCATAAATTTTGCATATCCATCTAGATGACGAATAGAAATACGGAATTCAATCACATTAGCCAGCTATATCCACCATTAAACCACTGATAACTAAGAAGAAACTTATTCAAATCCAACACAAACACTAATAACGTAACATTACAATAAACAAAATTTCCCACATCAGAAACAGCTAATATAACTTATATTACAAACGTTGATCAACATAGCAGTTGCAATGCACGCAGAATATACCACAACTGCATGCAGATCAACACCATGCCACCTAACACACAAGTCCAGACGGCCCACAACAGAAAGCCTAATAATACTTTCTCACACCAGCTAAAGAGCATTTCAATATCAATACTCAAACATATCAGCAGCAGAAGCCATGATGGGGTGTACAGGACAAGGAAGCTGCCACGGTTTGAGTAAGGGATCTGGTATCTCAGGGATCTCCACGGCAAACCCGCTGACCTCCTCCGCTATCTGGAGGACAGAGTTCAAGGATCGAAGCCTCTCCGTCAATTCCATAGCCTGAACCCTTAAAATGTTGTTGGCGGATTCCATCTCCACATAGCGTTGGGTGCTGACATCGATGCGCTGCTTCAACTGACCACTCTCTTTCTGCAAACGGCTCGCTTCGTTGATCGAATCTTCCATCTGTTTCTGCTTCCGCATCCTGGACCGCCTCGCTGATTCCCGGTTCGATATCATTCTCTTCCGCTTCCTCTCGTCGATATTAGCGTATCGCGGGTCGGAGTCGGATCCTGAGCTGGACGCCTGCCTCTGCATCACTTTTCCTCCGATTTTTCAACAAAAACTTTGCTCAGATTATTTGACGAATCTACCAAATTAATCAAAATTAGGGTTTTGAATAGTTAGATTATCGGGGAATTAGGATCAAAATTTACAATAGGGATTTGATTGAGGAAAATTAGCCCATGAAAACACGTAGAACCAGTAGAGAAACACAACCGAGAAGGAGTGGAGGATTCGAACCCGACGCATGAGGATTGCGTAACTCATAGAAAATCTAAAATCATTGGCACGTGTTTAACGAAAACCTAATTTCGACAGCGAAATCTGGGAGGAACAAAGCGATTTAAAGATCTACAAGCAAATTATCTATCCAACACGGAGGTCATAAGATCCAGATCTGAATCAATATTCGATCCGAAAGAAAACAGAAATCTTAAAAAGAGGAGATACGGAAAGGAGAGATAGAAGAGGTTAGCTGATAGCTATGAAGAAACGAAACGCGATAGAAACGCTATAGGCAGAAATGTAAAGCGAAGCGAAAGAAGGTTTAGCAAGGGGTTCGATTAGGTGTCTTATAGTGTGAGGAACAGGCGATTCCGCCGCTAGGTAGTATTTGAAGTAATGGTTTTTTTAAATGGCTATTTGTTGAGAATTAGGTGTCGGTGTGCGCTCGCTGGCGTAAAGAGTGACGCCAGCTGTTCCAGCCCTTTTAAGGCACCTCCAACAAATTTCCTTTTTTATTTTTGAGGGGGAATATTCTCCAAAGATTCTTTAACTCGGCCCAAGCCAGTAAAAACAAACCTTGCAGTTGTTGTACTATTCTTTTGTTATTATCTGGTCTTTTTCGTGATTATAATTAAACAAATATTTCATAGTCAAAATAAATAAGATAAAATTCATTTTATTTATCTTAAAGTCATTTTCAACCTTTAACTCTAAAATGAAATTAAATTTGCTTTAAAATTTTGTTTTTACAATAAATTTATTCTAATTCATAATTTCATTTTTAACTCTAAAAATGATATTCTTCAAATATTCTTTCTTTAATTCATTTAATATTTCATTTTATTAATATTATATTAATATGATATTTGATGTTTTTAAATTAATTATCATAAATTTAATTCTATAATCATTTACTTTATTATATCTTTATTATTTTTAAGGAATATTATTTTTTATTTAAGTTGAAAGAAATTTCATGAAATTTTATGTGAAATAAATTAATTATCATAAATTTAATTCATAATCATTTACTTTATTATATCTTATATTATTTTTAAGTAATATTATTTTTTATTTATGTTGAAAGAAATTTAATAAAAATTATTAAAAAATTCTAAAATATAATTTATATGTGAATTAAATTAAATATTATATTTGGAATAAATTGTATTTTATGAATAAAGAATGATTTGTTTGTAAACTTTTTTAAGTATAAATATAATTGTAGATAATATTGCATCATATTTTATATAATACTATTTATTCACTCTAAAATTTAATTATAAATACAGTTAAATTGAAGCGAATTAAGTTCAATCTACTCTAATTTAGATTGAATCAGAGAAGAGCTAAGTTTGGCAGCGCTTAACTTCATTGATGGCGTGGAGAAAATCAAAACACGTGTTTCTATTTTCTCCCACTTATTTTTTCTTCAATGTCTCCTCCCATTAGGTAAGTCATCAAAGCCAAATATATGAAGAGAAAATTTCAAATAATATAACTTGTATTTTAATTATTAAATTTTATTCAAACAATATTTAATTATATTAATTTGAATACCTAGCTTGATAAATTAATATATTAATTATATTATTAAATCATCAAAATCAAGCAGAAAAACATTAACTTAATGGTATAAGTTTGTAATCTTTATTTTCTATAATATTTTAGTGCTTATTATTAATTTTATTTATGAGTATGAATTTGTACAGTTAAATTAGTAAATTAATCGATATGGATAAAATATTTTATTTATATAATATTATATATGGCTATAAAATGAAGTGAAATAGGAATAACATAATTTTTTTAAAAAAATAGGAGGACCAAATAGTTTTTCATATTAATTCTCTATCGTTTTATTGTTATTGTGATATGTGTCATAATTTAATATATAATTGATAAAGTATAATTTACATATTTAGCAAAAATTTCATTGTAATTAAAATATATAATAATAATAATTTCATTCAAATCTATCACAAGTCAAAATAAAAAAATGTAATATAATAAAAAAATATATAATATAAGGAAATTATTTGGCTCTCGCATGATAAAATGTGAATTTCACATTATTCCTCAATTTTTTTTTCCGCATTAGCTATGCATAAAATAAACAGTGATTGATTTCAGCTAACAAGGTAGGCTTCCAAGTTGCTCGCAATCACAATACAGCGTCAAACACGTAAAAGTATACGGAAAATTCAAAAAGCGACAAACTATAAATTAAAAAAAAACATTAACAGTCATTTTTCTCTCAAATTTTTGTTCTCATATTGAAGAGATATTATTGGCTAAATCACCGATAGTAGTTCACAATTTTATTATTTTATTATTATATTATTTATTTTGATCTCAATAATATATCTATAGTTATTTTTACAGATTATTTTATAGTTATGATGAAAGTTGTTAATTATTCTTTTATGAAAATTTGAGTGGTTATTATCATATTTTCGTGAGATTGATTTATTAAAAAAATTAATTAGTTATTTGTATTAATTCAATTAGACTCATTTAAAGACAAAAATATTGAATTATGGTATCGTATAATTATCGAGTGAAACATGTTTCTCGTTGTTGTATAGTATTTAATGTTATGTCAATATAGTTATATTTATACAAAAAAATATTTTCACTTTCGAATTAAATTCAACGTATTTGGTGTCAATATAATTTATTATAGATTATCAATTTTAATTTTTATATATATTGATATTATTGTATTTGATATTTTATGAATGAAAATTATTATCTTGTATGGCAAAAAAAAAGTTGTTCGTACTTTCATTTTAATATACCTTTACACTATGTTTTGGAAAATGATGTAGGAAAAAAGAAAATAAAGAGGAAAAATAAATTTTATTTTCATTTCATGTGTTTAGATAAAAGGAAGGGGAAGGAAAATAAATTTATTTTCCCTTGTTTACAAAACAAATTACGAGAGGAAAGGAAAATATTATTTCATATGTTTTCAATTTTACCCTTTATTCAATAAAGCATTTAGATATATAATTGTATTGTATAATGCTAAAAAATAATTATTTTATAATTTAATTGATTTTATATGAAATAAAATTCATATAATGATAAATATAATGTCAATACTAAAAAAATCCAACATTAGTTTTTGATAGTTTAAATGATAAAACAATATATTTATGAATTGAGTTCTTTTTTTAAATATTGAACATTAATTTTTAAATTAAATGTTAAATGCTAATATTTATAAAATATTATTTTTTAATATGTTAATATTCAATAACTGAATATCAATTGATAATGCGAAACTAAAAAGGCACTGAGTAAAAAATGTCATAAGATTTTGAGAGAATTAATTTCAAGTAAAAATTTTAGATTAAATTATTTTACTAATTTTATAATTTCAATTCATTTTATGTTGATTTTAAATCAAAAAAATAAAATAACTAGTGGAATACCGAACTAAAATTTTTGAAAAAATCAAATTAACCGAACCAATTGAAATTTATGTGTCTACAAACCAAACCGAACATATAAAAGTTCAGTTCGGTTGGATTTATTTCAATTAAATTACATGTATTTTATATTTGGTTCGACTCAAATTAATTTAATTTATTAATTACTTCAGTTAATTAAATTTGTTTGGTTTTTTAATCTAGAAATCCTAACCCAAAACCGAAAAGATAATTTTTAAAAAATTATAACCGAATCAAATCGAACAAGCTCAGTTAGGTTTGATTTTTGTTCATCCCTACTATTATACTTTCTTTTAATGGTCAAAATTGTAATTTCATACAAATTCCTTAAATCTCTCATATTTTCTTCCAAATTTGGAGAGGAAATATACGAAAAAAATATTCATTATTTTTATTCCCCTCTAATTTTTCTTCTCTTCACAAATAAAGAAAAATAGCTTGCATTTCTTATTTTTCTCTCTTATTTTTCTTCTTTTTTTATTTTTCTCTCTTCCAATCAGGGATTTAGATCATCTCACATGTGTATAATGAAAAAGTAAGCAACGAAATTACAGGTCCTAGCCGTAGAATGTGCATGCAGTAGAGTTGACCAAGATCTTTGGAAAAATTGGAATCAAATGGAACAATTTAATTAAATTGTATTAAAATTTTTTAATTGAAATCAAACTGAAATTTAATTTAAAATGATATCAGTCTTCTAGTTATAAATTGCATTAAAAATCAAATTGGATATATTTAAATTGAATTAGACTAAACGCAAGGAATTGAATATATATATATATATGCTGTGTTAATTTTAGTAATAGTACATGTATATATTATAAATTTAATAAAAATATAATATTTAATATTATAAATAAATTATACATTAGAAGACTAATATTATAAAGAAATGATAATCATATGTTCTTAAAAAAAAAATACTAAGCATATGCAAAATTATTACTAAAATATACGGAGGTAGACAGATATTCATGTATATGGAAACCCATAGTCCATGTAGAGTATGCTGTGGATCCATGTGGCGGTTTTCTTGTAAATACTGTCATCCGAGCAAATGTGTTCGGTGCGCTGAATTTTCCAGCAATTTGAAAGTTTTCTTTTGTGATGAATTTATATTTTATGGAAAAGATAAATTATTTATTGAATTAATAGTTCAACAGTCAAACCATTAAAAAAAAAATCAACAATCAAGTGTTTATTCTATAATATAATAATATAAAAGGATAAAGATTAAAATATTTGTAGCTTTTATCTTTTAGAAATTTTAAATGGAAATTTCTTGCATATTATGCACCATATAAACAGGCCCTCATACTGTATGTTATTGTACTTAATGAATTTCTTACCAGAAGAAACTGCAAGTTACCTATTGATATAAACTGGAAGTTACCTATTGATAAAAGTTTGGTCATACTTAAAAGTCTAATATTTAGTTAAATCTCGAGGCACTTTGAATTATCATGGCTTTATTTGAAATTTCGATTATGAAAAAATTTAATAAAACTAAATTACATTTTAATAATTATTGTGTTTGAAAACTATATATTTAAAGAATGGTTTTTTTATTTTAAAAATAAATAATTTGATAAAAAAGTTAAATTAGGTTCAAGTTATAAAATATTTTTAAAAATTAATAAAAAATATTTTTATTCATAATTAATCATACAATATCTATAAAATAAAATAATTTTGTGATCTAACATATTAATATGAAATCAATTTCAACACTACTAATACATATATATTGGCTTAGTTCAAAAAATTATAATTATATTTTTACCATAAATTTTTTTAGTGACTCTGCATTTTTATCAATTATTGAGATATTCACACTTCACAAGTATGGTGTTATAGTACAATATTTATTAAAATTTATATAGTACGTTAAAACATATTTGAGAAACGATGTCCGATAATGTATCATAATATATTAATAAACAATAAATCTCCAACCACTAAACTCTTAAAAATAAATAAAAACTCCCATAGAAAAAACAAAATAACAAAATTAAAATAAAGATCTCAAAAGATAAATGAATCAAAATAAAATTAATAAATATGATAATAACTATCCACTTTTTTAAAAAAAATAAAAAAAATGATTTGCTGCATGTAAAATATACCAGTGGTATCCTCAAAACTCTAAAAAGGAAAAAGTGATTTTTGAAAAAAAAAAAAAGACCAGGATTTTGAGAGTATAGGTTAAAGTCATAAAATATTGAAAAAATAATTGTAACTAAAAAATTTACATCAAATTACTCTAATAACATTATAACTTAAATCAACATTATTTTTATTATAAATAAATAATGATATTAAAAAATAAAATGATTTCAGTTTATTACAAATTTATTCATAATAATAGAATTCAATTAATTTAAACTTTATTTCAAATAAAAGAATTCTATTATTAAAATGAAATAAGTTTATTAATATATATTTTTTGGTGATTTATTGCAAGCAAAGCCTATAACTAAAAGAGATTAATGATAATTAAGACTTTTTTTAGATGGAACAATTTGAAATATCAAATACAATAACACTAGTACATATACAAAATTAAAACTTCTAATCCATAACAACTTATATTGACAAAAAATTAAATTTTAAATTTAATTCAAAAAGTGATGATTTTCTTTTGTAAAAATACAATCATATTGATAAAGTATTAAACTTTGCATAACAAACGAAGCGCTTTACTAGATGGATATGCTAAACCATAGATATTTTTATATTTTCAAACAACCCCATTTGAATTACTAAAAAAAATAGATCGATCACTTCAATAATATTATAAATAAATTCCATAAAAAAAATAACAAAAAACTCTCATCAAAATTATAAACAAATTATAAAATAAATATACATTCGTATTTGTTAAATAAAAAACAGTTAAAGTAATAAAAAATTAATGAAGTCATGAGCTACCATTAGCAATTTAGCGATAATAGCCCCAAATTATGAACAAATAAAAAAGAGTTTTAAGAGAAAAAGCGAAAAGAAAAATTTGTTAGAGTAGATATGGTACCACAACTTATGGTAATTATAATAATTATAATTATAATAATAATTCAAACTTGATTGATCTAAAGTTTGGAAAAAAATTGGGCAGCATATGGTTTGTATATCTTGTTAAGATGTGAAGTTGTAATTGTAGCTTTTATCCTCTTATAAATTTCATCAAACTTTCAAACTCAAAATGTATGGACAGAAATCTGAAATCTTTATTGCTATAATTTCTTTTTGCGACAAAAAAAAAAATCTGAGTCAGATATTTTTATAGTTTTTGGTATAAGATTAAAATTGTTCAAAATAGAGAACTATTTATAGTAAAATATTTTCAATGAATGCAATTTTAAAAATATGGCTTATGAATTTCACTAAAAGAATACCTTAAAACTCAACTAATTTAGTCACTGAACTAACATTATATTAGTAATAAAAAATATTACTTTATAGCATAGATCATTCAATTACAAAAATACATATTATAATGAGGTAAAAGAAAAATCATTATTATTACAATGATTTTATTCAATAACAAAAATACATATTATAATCAGGTAAAAAAAAATCATTATTATTGCAATGATTTTATTTTTAACACATAAATTATATTTTCATTGAAAAAAAGTGGATATCATTGATATTATTTAATCTTTTTATAATTTATATAAATTAATCAATTAAATCATATATTTTATATCTAAATTTATATAAAATTTTAAAATAAACTTAATCACAACATAGACCAAGGTTGGTTAATCAAATTATACAATATATCAAAATAACAAAATTTAAAATTAAAAGAACAAAGGTTATCAATGCGATATATGACATGAATGATGAAATTAGGCCCAATGCATATTTTGATCTATAAACTTTTCATGTAAACTCTTGAACTATGATTTATATACATTGCTCTTACCACATATTTGGTATAATATATGTAATGTAATCAAATAAATTTTAATTTAATAATTTAATTAAATTTGTATTTGATTACATTGAATACGATTAATTACATCATATCAAATATAGTGTTAATTTTTTTTACCTTATTAAAGATTTTATAATTTAAAGGATTCAATGATGCAAACAATAATTTGGGACTTATTAATATAAACATGAAAGGCAACAGTTAAAATATACGTGCACACTTAATTAATTATCATTATCATCATTATAAGTAAACAACTTATTTAATTATTATTGCTCTAATTTTGAATCAATCAATCTGTTTAACTATCATTATTTATCATTATCATTATTAGACAAAATATATATTTTAGCCCTTCAACTTTTCATATTTATATTAATAAATTTCTAAACTATTATTTATTTATATTAAGCTTTTAAACTATAAAAAAGCCCTCAAGAACATAAAAGTAGTAGTAGTCTAAGGACTCAATATATAAAATTAATAGCTAAAAAATTTATTGACGTAAATATAAAAAGTTTAGATATTAAAATATACATTTCATTGACGAAATTTCTCATCCAATGTTACATATAATAGATATATTTGAAGAACTTTTTTAAATCTTTTATATATTATATAGGATAGGACTATAGACTAATTATTCAAAATTATGATAACATATATTGTTAGATTAATGAATTTGTTTTTTATTTTGTGAAAAATTACATACATAACATAATTTAATTGCTTTAAAAAAAAAACATAATTTAATTGGTTATCCATAATGGATGAAGACCAATAAACCATGTTACAATTTATCATGGGCATAGGGTCGGGGGTGTCTCCAAATACATGAACCTAGCGATATTTCAGCCCAACCGCACACAACGAGACCTGATGGATTAGGCCTGTGGGTGGATCGAACCGATATGGTCACTACGTACAGTCAGCCCCGGTTCAACGCGAGTCGGCGGATTCCTGACACCTTCCACTGGATGTTTAAACAGAGTTCCCATAAATCTCAAAGCTACTGCTTCATTTCTGTAGGAATAAATATTGACGTAACTCCGATTCTGTCCTCTCCAAATATTTGATACTTAAAATGAGTCCTGTCACCGACGTATGCAAAATTTTTGTAAGAACAGAGAGGTAGCTAAGCAGAGATCAGGTGTTAAAAAGAAAAATATGGGGGTAGACGATGCGCCATTGGACGACAAGGCGAAGAGAATGAGGGATCTGCTATCGAGCTTCTACTCTCCAGATCCCGCAATATCATCCAGCAATTCTTCTAAATTCGCTTCCTTAGACGCTATCAACACCACGTCTTTTGATGCCGACCAGTACATGAATCTCCTGGTACGAACCCCTAATTTTCTTTACCCCGACTCGATTGAACACGAACCGCGGCCGGCGGGAATTTAACTAGGACGTTTAATTTCAGGTGCAAAAGTCCAACTTGGAAGGGCTTCTGCAGAAGCATGTTCAAATGGCAGCTGAGATAAAGAATCTTGATACTGATTTGCAAATGCTTGTGTATGAAAATTACAACAAGTTTATTAGTGCTACTGACACCATCAAGAGGTACGCTTTTAATGGACCGTTGCTTATGATCTATGTATCATTTTATTGGACGGCATTTTGGATTTTTGGCATTTCTTTTTAATATTTTCTTTTTGGTGTTTCGTTTCTGTTTTACGCTGTGGATTAGCATGGAGTTAATTTTGTTTAGGGAACTTATGATGGTACTTGTACACATTTTTGATTTATTGACAGGATGAAAAATAATATTGTGGGCATGGAAGCTAATATGGAGCAGCTCCTTGAAAAAGTATGTGCGTTACTTTCATCTTAGTTACTGTTCAGTCCCTGCTTTTGTGTGTTTGTTGTGTGAGAAGAGAATGGCGAAGAATGATATAACTATTGCAGATAATATCGGTGCAATCAAGAAGTGATGGTGTAAACACATCTCTTTTCGAGAAGAGAGAACATATAGAGAAATTGCATCGCACACGTAACCTTCTTCGTAAAGTTCAGGTATCCTGATTACTGGCTCAGTCCTCGTTCTTCTTCTTCTTTTTTTTTTTTAAACAAAAAAGTTATCTACATGTCAGTAGATGCATGGTTAGTTTGACAAGGCAACCAATGAAACAAAAGCTTGAGGAAATTCTGTAGCGAAATTGAATATTTTCTGTTGAGGGATTGACCTTGGAGAATGATGCATCAAATTATATGCATGCATTCTTTCAGTGTTATTTAGTCAACCAACCTTTATTTTTTAAGGGCTGAAAAAGCTGTTGTTTTGGAAGCAATGTGCAGCTAATTTTGTTGATTGAACTGAGAGCTTGTTGAAAAGTTGTCAGTACTCATTTTTATAGGGTTTTGTGACTGAAATTTTTACTAAAATTCAAATTTTAATGAGATGGATGTAGTGCTACTTATTTCTTTATAATTTGAGTATTAATTTTTGGCAATGAATGAGTCACATGGATTTCTTCTTTTGTGTAAAAGGGCAGTTCATATATGATCTACCTGCTAGACTTGGGAAATGCATTAAATTGGAAGCATATGCTGATGCAGTCAAGTTCTATACTGGAGCAATGCCAATTTTTAAGGTTACACATTCTTTACAATGTCCTTTGATGGCTGGATCAAGTATTTGGATAATATTTTGTTTTTACATGCTTTGGGAGTGTCGTTCTTTTTGCTTCTGTGATGCATGTGGCTCAAAAGTTATAATTATGAAGTATATTTTTTGCTAGGCATATGGGGACTCATCATTCCATGACTGCAAGCGAGCATCTGAAGAAGCTATGGCCACTGTTGTGAAAAATTTGCAGGTATTTTTCTTGTTTATACCAAGTCGGGTTGCTTCCAAGACAAACATGTAGATGGGAACTATTAAATATTTTCTGTATTTCGTTTTGTTCCAATGTGTCCTCACAGCCATTTAGAATCTCATCGTGATTGGTAGTTTGAATTAATGCTTATTGGTGAATAATAGTAGTGCTGGTTACTTTTATGGGTCAATATTGCCTAGACAGGAGTTGTGTTTTGCTGACATAAAATCTTTCATGGGTTGTGATTTTCAGGGAAAGCTATTTTCAGACACTGAATCCATACAAGCAAGAGCTGAGGCTACTGTGCTCCTTAAACAGTTGGATTTTCCGGTTTGTACTGCATTTGCTTCTGAATTTTGATGATCAGTTATTTAGCCTGTATGCTATAGTTATGCATTCTTTAGTATTTGCAGGATACAGATGAGTTCATTTATCTTGCATTCATATTGTACATGGTTATTGAATTTTTTTATCATGTAATTTTTTGATTGGTGTGCATGTGATGATGAATGTCCTTGTTTTTACAGGTGGACAGCTTAAAGGCTAAACTATTTGAAAAGTTGGAACAATCTCTTCAGGACCTTCATCTTAAGACAGAAGAAATAACCAATGTTTTGGAGCAGTCTAGTGATCCTTCAAATCCTGCTGGTACAAATGACGTGAGTAGGGGAAAGCATTAATAGTTACTACTTTTAATTTGTGCAGTTATGTTTTCATGTGTATGGTGTTTTTTCTTTCTGGTTCTCTTTCATTATTAATCAGTTCTCAAACTAAGAACCAGCTTTGTCCTTAAAATTTCATTCTTAGGCTTCTGTTCGTGAGTTTGTGGAGGCTATCCAAGCTTATCGAGTAATATTTCCTGACTCAGGAAAGCAACTAATTAAACTGTCTCAAGACTTGATTACCAAGTGAGCGTTTAAGTTTTGCCTAGTGGTTTGCAATTTATGGTTTTTAAGTACTGTTCCTCCGCTGATGGCAATTGGCTGAGCTTAAAATTCATGAAAGCAGTGTGTTCATGTAACTAATTGTCATTTGTTTCTTTAGGCACTTCGAAATCACTGAGCAACACATAAAGCAACAGATTCCTGTTGCGAAGTTTCTGGGTGTTCTTCGTAAGTCTTATGACTCTCTTGACATTCATTAAATGCCATTGGCTATGTTAATTGTTAACTAGTTAGTCAATCTGTCTTCGTAACTAATTTTCTTTTTTTTTTAATTGTTAACTGGTGAACATGTTTGGGATATATGTTGCAACTGCCTCTTGTAAGATCATAAAACTTAACTTTTATAGAACTTAACTTTCCTTATGTTTTTCCACTAACATATGAAAGTCTTCTACACGGCACACCTAACTGGCAATATAATGTTCCTTCACTTTGCTCATTATTTCCTTTCCAAATGTTTTCTAGAAGTTTGTCCCAAGTTATTCATGTGTACTCCAGAAGTAGTGTTTTTTAGTTGGACATCTCTATCTCTAGTGCTCTGCTGATGTAAGGAGCTTCTTTAACATTGCTTTTACACTTTGTGCTGTGCTTCTTGGTTTAGCCATTCTTGTGAGTGGCAATGTTCTTTTCTTGGACGATATGTAAAATGGAGCTTCCTGGCCCAAAAGTTGGCAGGGACCTGAAGTTCTTATCTTACCTCCATTTAGAAGATTTGTTTAATTAGGCAATTACATTGTGGTTTCAAAAACATGCCTTTTTAGGGTAGGCCCTGCAAACTTGATATGGTAGGCCCTACAAGACTAGGGCTGATGCCCTTGATAATATTAACTTATGTTTCTGCAGAATATTGTAGTAAAAAAAAAAGATCAATGCCTTTTTTGCTTCTGCCAGCTTTTCTAGAGATAACTTGATTCCTAGTTTGATATCTGTAATATTTTGATTGTTTCTCATTTGGAAGCCTCCAATCTTTTTTTTTTTTTTGACAAAATGCAGGAATTATATGGAGAGATGCGCTTCTGATGGATGAAGTGTTGCAGGAGGCTTTTCTCCTTGATTATACTATGGAGGTTGTTCTTTGAATACTAGATAGCAATCTCCATTTGCATTTCATCACTCCATCATGAGAGAATATCAATTCTTATGTTCATGAATGGATCTTGAGGTACTGATTGATCCCAATTGGTTTCAGGCTGCATGCACTATTGTCAAGCAGTATGTTGCAAGCACATTTTCTCACCTTCTGCATGATATCTCAGGTTATTATTAGAATTTTAATGAATTTTTATTATATAGTTACTTATCAAGAACAAAAAAGCCACTTGGTTGAGTGGGTTCTTTTGTGCCGCTACAACTGCTGGATATTTAGAAAGGGATATTAGCAGTTTATCACTTCAAAAGAATCGTTGAGTGGCATAAATTTATGCACTGTGTCAATGATTGGGGATTAATTTTTTTACCTAAAAGCTAAGAACAACTATTAATGACACCTTTTTTGCCGCCTGTTTTCTTTTTGTCATTTAAAAGCCTTACTAGTCTAAGTTAATTCTACTCAAATTGGCAGATGCCCTCACTTCTAACATCCATATCAAACAAAAGGAGGAAGTGGAAGACCATCCATTGCGGGTTGCCCTGGAGACCAGCAAAAACGCAGTGCTTAGAGGAAGCATGAATGTCTTAGTGGTAATATTTGAGACGCAATGAAACTTGTAGTAGAGGAGTTTAATTTCCCTTATACTAAAAAGTGAAATATATATTGTTGTTTCTATTATATTACTTATTAAAAACTCTCTCCCCCCCTTTCCTTCCCTTACTGTGCTATTGGATGAGTTCCTAATTCATGTGCCTAAGAGTTTGTGGATTGTAGTGATATTTGATATATCCGGAACATGCATTGTGGAAATTTAGCCATGCTATATGTTCCTCCTCCATTTTCTCCTTCATATTTTCTTAGTTTCTCTGTCTTTCATGCTTGTCGTGCTTGTACTCTTCACATTTCTGTTGCCCTTGAGAGCTATTCGGTATTTTCGCATACTCATGTTCATCTAGCTTTTAAATTTTTTCATTCCAGGACTTACGCCAACTTCTTGATGACAACTTAGAGTTACTTCTAAAACTGAGAGACTCAATTGTTGATTGGATTCAAGAAGGATTTCAGGACTTCTTCAGGGCTCTTTACAGTAGTTTTCTTTTGCTTTCTGGGAACAATAAATCAGTCGCTCAAGATCTAGGTTTAGCAGAGGGAATGTCAGTTGACAAAGTGCTTACTGGTCTTGTCCTGGTGTTGGCTCAACTTTCTGTTTTTGTTGAACAAACTGCCATCCCAAGAATTACTGAGGCAAGGAGACACATGATAGATTTGTGTCAATTTTCTTTTTATCACATGAGATGACGCAAATTTAGCACTCTCTATGTTTGCCAGGAAATAGCTACTTCTTTCTCTGGTGGTGGTGTTCGAGGCTATGAAGATGGGCCTGCTTTTGTTCCTGCTAAAATTTGTCGTATCTTTCGGTTGGCTGGTGAAAAGTTTCTGCATCACGTATGGGTTACAAACTCTCTAGATTTTTGAATTTTTTTAGTTAAAATCTCCTACACCATCGTTAATTTCTCCAAACAATGCTAGAATATCTATTTTTAACTCCATTTGCGAAAGAGTCTGCAGATTTAGTGATTTCCTTTAATAATTTTAGTAATTTTGGGATTAGCAGTGGATCATTTTGACTATCTATATCTGAATGTTGGAAAAAACCTGATTCCATGTTTTTATCCAGTATATAACTATGAGAACTCAGAGAGTATCGGTTCTCCTAAAGAAGAGGTTTAAAGCTCCAAACTGGGTCAAGGTCAGTATATGGCTTCCTATGTTACATAGATTTGTGGAGATTTGGTGAAATGGGAGAGTTTGACATTGAACTTACCTTTTTACAGCACAAGGAGCCAAGAGAAGTTCATATGTTTGTTGATTTATTTCTTCAAGAGGTTTGATCATGGTTCCTTCTTCTTCCTGTTATCTTGAGTAATGCTGAGAGATGATATTAGAATGCAAGTTTTACTTGATGCACTTTCCTACAAATTACAATTTGAAAATAATGAAGATTAGTGGTGCATGGACACACATCTCTTTGACCAACTTCAATTTTGTCCTTTTCAGTTGGAAGCAATAGCTGCTGAGGTAAAGCAGATTTTACCTCAAGTAGTTCTACGTAAGCATCATCGTTCTGAAAGCAATGGAAGCACTGCATCCTCTCGTAGCAATCCGTTACGAGATGATCAAATGAGTCGGTCAAATACCCAAAAGGCCCGGAGCCAGCTTTTGGAAACCCACCTAGCAAAATTGTTCAAGCAAAAAGTTGAAATATTTACGAAAACTGAATTTACACAGGTGTTGGATATAATTGCGTAACTTTGTGCTAGGAGAAATGGCTCTGCCTCTGAGCAGTAACCAAGTGTCATTTATGATTTGCAGGAATCTGTAGTAACTACTATAGTAAAGCTATGCCTTAAAAGTTTGCAAGAGTTTGTCAGACTCCAGACTTTTAACCGTAGTGGATTTCAGCAAATTCAGTTGGATATTCAGTTCCTAAGGGCTCCTCTAAGGGAAACCGTTGAAGATGAAGCAGCCATAGACTTTTTACTTGACGAGGTAATATATTTGATCTCTCTTTTATATGAAAATGCGTAACTTTGTATCTGGAAAGGTTTGTGTGGGAGGTAGGTAAATTGAGTTGCTTTCTTTTCTTTTTTGCACTCGTTTTCAAGAGGGGTCAAGCGTAGGATCTTCATGGTTAGTCTGGACATGTTTTGACAAGAAATGATAGATGTGTTTGTTTATGGAGCAGGTAATTGTTGGCGCTTCAGAACGTTGTCTTGACCCAACACCTTTGGAGCCTCCCATATTGGACAAACTAATACAAGCAAAGTTGGCCCAAAAGAGGGAGCAGAATGCAATTGCTCCATAATTAGGGATTTTCAAATCATTGTTTTTCTGTCATCATTAAATATCAAATTACTGGCACCCTTGTGCGTATTTTGCATAGAAAGATAATCTGATTTGATCGCCTTTGGGCTTATTTTGCGTTACAAGATAATCTGATTTGATCAGGAGATCTATCTCTATATGTTTGCAAAATCCTTAAATCTGTAGCCTCCAAAATTCTTGGGCTATCATTCCAAGCCTGCAGTTTCACTGCCAATACCTCCAGCCACAAAGATCATTCTCTTGAAAGTCACTTTACTGCTATGCTAGTTGCCAGTACTTGTAATCTGAATGCATGTTTATGGAATATGCCATTCCCTCTTGCACTCTACGATTTTTAGCTGATAATGAATGTGATCACATACATGTCAAAATACCTTAACTTTGTGTAAGGTACACAGTCCCCCGCCCCCGCCCCCCCCACCTAATCTCTATGTCATTGTTGGTGATGGCCTCTTAGAAAGGCTAATACTATTGTTTTCGAACGAAAATTCTTGAAGATTATTTTTGGTTTTTATGTGGAAAAAATAATCAACAAAACCTTAATAATACCAAACAGAGCCTCGGCATTTTCTTGTAGTTCTAAATTAGTAAGTCGTCACTCGATCAATACGTGTAATGGCTTGATTCTTCGCAGATCAACACGCTGGGAGCTTGGCTCGGTTCATTTGATATGAAATACAGTAGTTAAATACTAAAAAATATAATGCCCTAAAACCATTGGGGGTAGTGGCTGTAGTTTAGTGGTAAGAATTCTACGTTGTGGCCGTAGAGACCTGGGCTCGAATCCCAGCAGCCACAGTTTTTGCTTTCTACTTAATTAGTCAACGGTGCGTCGCAGAATTTTTTTACGAATCTAATGCGCTCTGCTCTATGGTCTAGACCTTTGAATCCTCCAATCAAGAAAGTACATCATCGTGTCCTTGCTCGCGATATTATGTCCCGCCAAAACCCTCCTCATTTCTCATGATTTGGCGCCAAAACCACCCCTTCCTACCCTCTTTCTCATCCATCTCTCTATTCACTGTCACTCTCTCTTTGTATCTCTCGTCGGTGTCGTTGAGCCATGAAAGACTTAAACTTCGACGCCGACAAAGGTAATTTCTCCTTTCTTTATTTTTTGCCTTTCCTCGTCTCTAATGTTGTTTTCTTCTCCCCCGCAGTTTTGGCCAAGGATTTTCTTTCAAACTTCGCCGACGCAATTGGCGAAGCCAAGTACATCAATATTCTTGTAAGTTCCTCTTTACATAGCCGGGGGGGGGGGGGGGGGGGGGGGGGGGGGGGGGGGGGGGGGGGGGGGGGGGGGGGGGGGGGGGGGGGGGGGGGGGGGGGGGGGGGGGGGGGGGGGGGGGGGGGGGGGGGGGGGGGGGGGGGGGGGGGGGGGTGG
>CATIWR010102891.1:0-30912 GCA_949677035.1 Omphalea diandra | reverse complement strand
TATTTTTTTTTTTTATTTTATTTCTTTTTGTTTTTTGATATATATATATATATATATATATATATATATATATATATATATATATATAATTGTTGATGTTATTCTACTTATTATCCTCTCTCATAATTAGTTTATTATATTACCCTCATTGCATTATAATATCATATCTAATGAAATTTTCAAAATTGAAAAAAATTTAAATATATATGGAATATAATATTATAATTTTAGAATTGAGTCAATGTATAATTATTAATTATATCAACAATTAATTTTATATTATTATTCTAAAAAATAATAACACTTTATTTTGAAAACTTTTGGATGTAATTAAAAAAAAAGGGAAATAGTTTTAAGAAATTACTACAAATACATATAGTGTCATATAATACACAAAAAAGATCATATGAAATAAAATATTTCATATGAATCATCTGATTGGGGTTTGGACTCATAGTAACTTCAAATAAATCCCCAATTACAAAAGTCTAAAATCTAAATTCAGAATCAAAATTGACTATCAAGCTAAATCAATTTCATCTTCCTAAATCTAAAATAATAATAAAAGAAGCTATGGTACATTATACATGTGAAATATATCATAACAATAGAGAAGGACGAGCTGGCCTAGAGACTTCTTTGGAAGCCCTTTTTAGGTGTTGAAGAGGGAAGGTGGATTTGATTAATTGTTGACCATGCACTCCAATCTATATATACGAAGTGACGAATAGGATATATATGGGATAAAGTTTGACGCAAAAAGCAAAACAACTTTGCTCCGAGAAATTTTTGGGTTTTATATATGATGGGTGATAAAGTCACATATAAATTTTACCGTTATTCAGAGGAATACACTAATTCCATGATCGTCAGATGATTCATATGAAGTATCTCTCAAACAAGAAAATGATTAAGTAGTAATTAAGTCTTGTTAATTGATAAGTATCTTTAAAACTACACTTTCAATGTTTATTATGCAAAATTTAAAAAACAATAATTTCATTCATTAGATGTTGCTTGAATAGTATTAGTCTCCCAAGTCCTAACCAACACTCGCAAGAAAAAACTTCAGAATGGGTAGTTCAAAAAATAGATTTTTGTGAGTTCACTGTAATGATACAGTCAAGTGATAAGCAGTTTGAGAGTTTAATTTGACCTTTTTCTATTATATATGTGTGTGTTTATATTATTTATACAATTTCAACCATCTTTCCATGGTTAATACGAGATATAAGATCACTATTATATATAGTACTATACCCTTGCTTATGAAATGTCAAGTGCTTGCTGACTTATGTGAATTGGGTGAAAGTAAAATACTTTAAATTCGAAAGTTCAAAAGTTTTATAAAACTTTTTCGTTTGCATTATTTATACAATGATTTTGTTTCTATACATCACTTAACATATTTTAATAAGTTGTGATTAGAGTTAATAATTTTTTGATTTGACTTAAATCTATTTGAAAAAATTGATTTGAATCATAAATAAAGGAGACCTAATAAAATAAACCACTCCAAAATTTTCACGATTGATTCACGAATCAATTCAATTGATCGATTTAAATTATACATAATATTTAAATTTTATTTAAAATTAAAATATTTTTCTTACTTAAAAAACTAAAATTATAAGTGATTTGATGCAAAATTTAACATGACTCAAATTTCTTTCTACATTTTAATCTAGTGACCTAACTTGACCAATCTAAATCTAAATAAAATTAACCGATATAATTCACTTACCCTCTCTAGTCATGACATAATTTCATATTCTCACACAAATAATGGATAAACTCTTGGCTAGTTATTGATATTAGGCCCTCACCTATAGAGTTCGGTAGTCTTGTTCATTCTTGGTCTACGATCAAAATTTAGCAATTTTCTTTTTTTTTTTTTTTTTTTGAAAAGCCTAGGTTTAATTTCATTGACAAATCCTGCAAGCAAATTTACCAATATTTGGTTCGATCCTTCAATTCTTTATATCATATTATGATGTAACATCATTTTGGTAATACCAGAAGAAGTCCACAAATTGATATATCATATATAGGGTTTGTTTCATCGAAAATTGGCCAAATTGTGTAATAAATATATAGTATATAAACGCAGATGAGTTTAGTTTCATGCATGCACGCTACCATTAGCCTACGAACAGTTCTCGGCAGCCCACCAGTTTTCTCTCCAGATTAGGTTGCACTAATTGTGTCTCTTAAATAGTGGGTTGTTGTTGTTGAGTTCTCCAATAAAGCGCACGTCTATCCAATTTTCAATATTCTATTAAATATTAGAAAATAATAATAATAATAATAATAAACCCTATAACCAGTTGTCTCAAACCAAATAAACATTAATGAAAAATGTTCGTTGTATGATCTACATGTAAAGTCGAAAAGAGATTAAAAACACTTTTTTTTTTAAAGACATGATCATATTTTACTCCATTAGTTGAATCAAAGACCAATTCTTGCAAGAGAAAAAAGAAAGATATTGGCAAAGAAAAGGAGCTTTTTAAATTGAAAGAAAGAAAAGGGACTTTTTTTTCATGGTCTCCAAGAACTATAATTGATATCTTGAGGCTTTTAAGATGAAAACACTTCCAATATTATATATTTCTGACAGCAAAACTGAGCTGTTTTTGATCTTCATAATGTCAGCTAGTTTGAATTGTTATGTTTAGACTCATCTTTAGTGGTGGAATCTTCTAACTATGCAATGAGTTCTGATTGAGCAAAAGAGAAAAAGGGTTCTTGTCAATACCATCATTGCTTGAAGGGAAGAAGAGGAGAAAGAGAGAACAAGTACCATCATTACAATATAGAAGCAAAAGTGGGTCACAAGAAAGGTTGTGGCTCAAGCGTGGGTGGAAAAAAAAAGCCCATTTAGACCTTCTTTTCCTTAATTTAAACCCAAGTGGGTATGAGTGCTTAATAACACATGAATTTATAAGAGATCGGTGTCTTGAATTAATTTATATGCATTATCAGTCGATCAACATATATATATATATATATATATATATATATATATATATATATATATATATGTTTGTCTTCTCTTTCTTCTTCTTTTCTTTTAATCATAGAGATATTTTGTGCTTCAAAAAAAAAAAAAAAACTATGGTGATATTTTGTAAATTTAAATGTTAAACAATATTATAATATTGCAAAATTATAATATTAAACAATATTATAATATTGCAAATTAAAAGATAAATAATATTAGAATTGTAAATTTTAAAGCTATATTAAATCTGAATCAAAATATTAAATTTAAAATAAAAAAATTTGAATTATAAATGATTGGAAGAGTAATAGTGATGGTGAGGGTTATCAAATTCATATAGGTGATGACGAGTATGATAGTCGCGGTGACGATGAGATTGTAATAGTTGTAGTAGCCACTACAGAGGAGTAGAAATGATGTGATTGTGGTCATAACGGTGACGGCGCGATGGTTATACTGGTTGTATTGGTGGTGGTAGATATGGTTAATGGTGATAATTTGTGAATGAAATATTTATTAATTAATAAAGGAAACAATAATAATTTACTTAGGCTACATTTATTTTACATAATATATTTTTTATATTTTAATATTTGACACATTTTAAAAAATAATTAATACAATTTTTTAGTTGCAAGAATAATTAAGTCTTGTGCAAAAAAAAATTAACTTTGTTAAAAGAAAAAAATATTTTTTAAAAATAAAAAATAAATCATATAAAGTATAAATATATATTTAGCATATTTATTGTATTTGGTCATCATTGACCACTGATATCTACTAATAATTATCAAGAACGAGGGAGTACACAATTTTTATTTTTAATATATTTTTAAATTTTAAATTAAACATTAAATAATATAAATATAAAATTTTTGTAGTTCAAATTTTATTATAATCTTATTAAACACTCCTTCATTAGAACGTTTTTAACTTAGTGGATGTGGCTACGTAGTGATTAATCAAATGTGAATTAGTCACTAAATAATAAAAATAATAAATAAAATCTTAATTTACAATCTTCATTTATAATTTTGAACAATTAATTTAAAGAAACTGTATAACTTTGAAGTGGTGTGATTACTGATTTTAAGAATGGTTAAAATCACTATTTTCACCAAACACTTTAAATTAGTATTTGAAAATCGGATCAGATTGATTGGTTGAACTGGTAAAATAAAAAAAAATAGATTATTGATTGATTTAACTAGTTTTAGATTGATTTTTAAAATTATTTTATTTTTAATTTTATAAATACATTTATGTTTTTAAAATATTTTTATTTTAAAACTGTTTTAATATTTTTTTAATTTCTTATTATTAAACGAATTAAACTAGATTGGTTAAACCTATCAATCCAATAATCAGTAACCTGATCCAATCAATCACCAATCTAATTTTAAAACAATGCCCTGAATTGATATTGGCTTTCAAGCCCTTATCCATATGGACACTTAATTTGAACCACAAATTGTATAAATTGAGAGGATAAAATGGGTGTTCCCAGAAATAAAAATAAAAAAAAAAAGACCACAGAATCCAAACTTTGGCAACATTTTAAAGAGCAAATAATAAGCATGGGGCCATAAGTGTGTTTTAGCTATATTTGAATTAATTGAATGTGTATATGCAACGGGAAGATTTATTGTTTGTTAATGTAAAGTCATCAACATATAACTTTGTTTATGATTTCAGAAAGTAACAAAGTGTCCAAGAAGAAAGAAAAGCAATGACCCATTTTAGATACTCTTAATTGTGAGATATATAGAGAAGTTATAATTGCAACAGAAAAGGTCTAAATATATTCTGTATATTCATATCTTTGAAACATTAGGTCATCATGACAAACTTACAATATGAAATCTTATATAGAAATTGTTGCATTATTATATGTGGTAGCTGCTAAAACTAATTGATGGGAATGAACATGCATGTGCATCATTATATATAAAGCAACCAAATTCTTGGAATTATTTTTTAATTTATATAATGAAAAATTTTTAGATTTTATTCCATGTATCTCTTTTTTGAATTGATCTAATCAGAGTAAATAAAAAAAAAAAATCAAGAATTCTAGATGTGCATATTTTCTTACTAAGAAACTTATATTTTCCCCACCTACTAATGAAGTTTGATTCTTAATTAATGCTAGACCGCATATATATACACACACATATATATATATACGAATTCCATAATTTTAGACTAGAAAGATGAAACTAATTACTAGTATGAAGCACAAAAAAAGACTATGTATAGTTGGAGACCTAAGTGGGCATTCGCCATTAATTGAGCTAATTATGAGGATTAAATTAGAACATTAAAAATCTTTATTGGTTGTGTTGAGATATCTGACTTTCACCATGCCATTGTCAAAGAATTTTTGGCAAGTCTTAAAATCACTTTGACCTTTCCATTGTCTATGAAGAGAAGGCAAAAGTCTTGAAATGTGAAGCCAAAAGGATAAAGGATAATGCATTTTCCTCTCTGCCTCACTAATAAAAAGTCCTTTTCCTAGTTTCTAGCACACTGCATAAATGTATGCAGCTTTGTGGTCGTGCAGTGATATAGTTCTTGCTTGGCCCTTTTTCCTTTTCCTGTCTAATTCTAAAAGAGAAAGATCGACAAAGGGGACAAACAATTGTATACAGAGTACACTACACTAGTGGTCCCTTAGGAGCATGAGCATTCCTGTTCGTTAGCTCTTTGACCTAACTCGATCATTGATCAGGGCCATTCAGTTTTATTCTTATGGGATGGGTTAGTTTCATTTGTTATATGAGGAGCATGAGTGCGTGCTTTAGGCAGAGCAGATATTGCAGGTACTAATATCATATGTGCACAAAGTCCAAGCATGTAAATGTGTATATATGTTTCGACTTTGGATTGCTGCCTTGGAATGCGTTTAACGTGAACTGAGAAAGCTCCTATTGCAAATCATTTTCATCATTAAATATGCTATAGAATACATGCATTATGCGTGCAGCTTCCACCTAAAAGCCTTCAATAGTTTCATTTTCGGAACTCTAGAATTGGGAAGTCATCAAACTCAACCAACTCGATTATGTCATTAGGCTAATAGTATATGGTTGACTGTTTAAGTGACTCTGCAGGCATTGGCAAATATCAAACTTTTGTTGTTAGGTTAATATATAGTTTTATAGTGGAATTTGGCTATATCATGACACTACCTACATATTGCAAAGCTCTCTTATAACAAAAGTAAGAGAAATCTTATTACTCTGTTTCCTTTTTACATCTGAAATTTATTTTACTTATTTATTTTCTATCTATAGAAAATTAAAAGTACAGGAATCAAATATTTATAAACTTTAGTGGTAGCTCATCATGTTCATCCACATGCTCACTATTAATTCATACTTCTAAAAAAAAGATCATACTCATAAAATCAAAGGATGCTGGCAAAGATTCTCTAATGAAAACTGTATATGCATACATAAAATACATGACCTCTAAAAAAATAAATTATATCGTTAGAAGAATGATGGATGAATTATATATATAAATATATGTGTGTGTGTGGATTTTCCAATGAGATTCTCTCGGGAAAGAACTATAGTATTATATTACATACTATTCAAGTCCTGGAACCAAATAGTTATAAATCCTTAGGGGGCAGCTACAACTAGAGGACATGAAATTGCTAAACCCCAATGGCAATAAAATTCTGAGATTACAGATAAGATTTTGTGTTAGCAGTTTTTTTTTTTCCTTTTTGGGTATATATTATTTTTTATAGGATTGTTTGGTTTAACAACAGTGGCTAGCAATAAATTATTAGTTATCAATCATGAACGATCATTGATCACCTGTCAATAATTAATAAATATAAGATGTTTAGTAAGTTAGTGATTGAAGGTGCGATTGAATTACAAATTGATAAAAAATAATTATTTTATATCTTAATTAATTTTATATGAAATACAAATTGGTGTAATAATAAATATAAAATTAATGCTAATAAAAAATTTCAACACTATATTCACATGCAAGAAATTATTTTGTATAGATACTTTGTAAATTTTAACATTAATTCTTAGTGGCTGAATATTCAATTTTCTATCAATTCTTATACTCGACAAAAGTTTCATGCCATTGGATCATCTTCATTAAATGAGCCCTCGCAATCATATAATTTACAAATTATATTTTTATTTTCTTTTAAATTCAGTAATTATTTTTCTCTAATATTGGATAGGAGGGTTTTTTTTATTCAATTTTGTAATTAATTATTTGATATCATGAGTTAATTTTTTTAAAAATTTTTCGCATTGTATATAAATTAAGTCTATAGCTTTAATTCAATAAAAAAAAAAGTATTGTCTATGTAAGAAGTATGAATTAAAGAATTTGCATTGTAAAAACAAGAACTAAAGAAATTGCAAGGTACATGAAATTAAAGTAATTTATTTATATATCACGTGGCATTATTAGTCTTTGGATGAGTCCAATTACATGGATGCCACTATCAAAAATTGACTTCAGAGAAAAAGAAAGGATAATTGGGAAAGTTGGTGGATGCAATAGAGTGATTCCACGTTAAAAACTCCAAAAATATACGCCACTATGAAGCTGGAAGTTAAAGAACAAAAGGGCAAAAAACAAAAATACAAAATAATAATAATGATCCTACAACCATAGCCCATAGGTGGTAAAAAAGCACATCCCTAATATATGTGGCTGTACTATTCTTTACTAATTATTTTTGCACCACAGTACTATGAACGGTCACTCGAAAATGGAAGGAAGAATTCTGAAATCTGATAGATATTTTTTTCAACAATTCCACCCACCCACTAGCCATCACGCAACTAGCCATCAACACAGAGAAAGGGTTTGCCAGTGGTATATCCACTTTCTTGGCAGCATGAATGAATATAAGGATTCCCACTGAGTAATTCTAGTTTAGGCCATGTTCACGCGTGAGCGTGAAAGAAGATATATATATATATATATATATATATATATATATATATATATATTGCCTACCACCGCTGCTTAAATTATCAGAGAGAAAACCCATTATTCTTTTTTTTTTTTTCTTTTTGACTCTGATTGAAAAGAATCATGCAATTTTTTTTTAAAAAAAATAATTTCTATTCATAGAATTTATTCACAATCATAATAAATTTTTATTTAAAATAAATTTTAAATTAATAAAATTATTAATAATTTTTTATCAATTATTTTTAAAATATAATTTTTTCAAATAAAATAATCATTAAAATAAAGTTTAATTTTTAAAAATTCTTTTGAATTTTAAATCTTCAAACGGAACTATATATTTTCTTACCTTCAATTATTGGTGGATATATAGCATCTGATACAGTGCTTAGGCCAATCAATATATAATATTTGAGTGGTTGAAACTCAATTCGTTATCTTTTTTAGAGTAAAAGATTAGATTTTCTATTAATTGAATAAATAGTACAAAATATTAAATATGTAAAATCTTATCTAATTATATATTTTTATAATAAATTATAATATTAATCACATATGTAATTTTAAATTTAAATGATAAATATTTTTTTTTAGATATGTAATTTTAAATTTAAATGATAGATAATTTTTTTTTAGAAGAAATAGAATGATTTCATTAATTGAAAACATAGAACAATATAGAAATATAAAATCTTATATATAAAAATTTTAAAAATAAAATTTCACATTCAAAATAGATAGATAACAAAAATCTTGCTTTAAAATATTGAATTAAATTGATAAACCCTTAAAATTAGTCAATCAATAATATGCACACTCCACTTGGTGACATTTTTAGCCATTGTTTGACACATTATTTTTCTTTGAATATGATTTGGAAGTCTCTAAACATAAATTTATTGTAGATATAAAGTTTGCACTCCATGAATTATCTTCCAATTAAGAATTTAAAAAACTAAAAAGTCACAATTGAACTTTTAAAATAGTAGCACAAACACAATACTAGTAAAGATCTACCCTAAAGTGAAATTAAAAAATGTCAAAAATTATCAATAATAGTAGATTTGCGGATAAAAGCTAAAAATTTCACAAAAAAAGAGGTAACAATACTTTATATCCAATAAATCTGAAGAAAAAATCAATAGATCTAAAAAAACATAGAATTTATTAAAGAAAATTTAAAAAAATAACAAGAATAATAACTAAAAAAAGAAGAAATTGAGCTACCATTGGTAGTAAAAGATCAATTGTAGCACTTGACTATTTCAAACAAGAGACACTCAAGAGAGAGAAGTAAGAGAAAGAGAAAAGAATAGAGTTTGAAGTGAATATCTTCAAATGACAAATGATTTGCAAAAATAGATTGTGTTTACATAATATTTGAGTGGGTCAGTTAGTGAGAAATGCACTTCATTTAATGATAATTTTCTATCACTATTTGACTATTTAGTCTTTCTATGAATCTTATCTGATTCTCACAAACTACAAATTTGCTTTGATAAATATCTGCACTACTTCTTGTTCTTATACCACTAACCAACTGACAAAATATCATATTTAAATACCGAAATACTAAAACTTTCATCATGAAAATATATAATAATAAAATATATAAATCCATAGTAATATTAAAACAAAAACTTTAAAAATTTGAAAAAATAAATCTAAATAAATTTAAAAAATGAGTAAATTTAGATATTGTTTCAAAATTTGAGATAAATCAAAATAATTTTAATAAATTAGCATATTTAGACTTAATTAAAAAAAGGATACAAATTATTAAAAATGACTAAAAATGGCCTCTAAAATCTAGTTAGAGAAAAAGTAGAAAAAAAAGAAGAAAGTGAAATGAGAAAGAGTAAACAAAATAATAGATTGCCTATATATATATATATATAGTAATAAATAATTATTTAAGTGAAAAAATCAATTTGGGCCAATTTTTTTTTTTTGAGATGGAAAAAAATAATTATCATTCGCGAATATCAAATACAAGAATACCAATACACAACACATTATATTGACACCAAATATAAATCTTATAATACACAATACATTATATTGACACCGAGCATGTTGAATCTGATTCGAAAAGTGAAGATTTTTTTTGTAGAAATACAACCATATTGACAAAGTATTAAATCTTGCATAACAGAGGGAAACACACTCCACTCAATAGTTATACAAAGCCACAACTTGACATTATTATTTTCAAACGAATCCAGTTAAATTACTACAAAAAACTAATCAATCTCTTCAATAATATTATATACCAATCTTATAAAAGGATAATAATAACATCCATACAAGAAGATCCAAATTTTTATGAATGAAAAATTAAAAACTCTCATCAGAGTTACAATAGAAACAAAAAAAAATTAGAAATATGAAAAACTATATACATATTTATATTATTGAGATGAAAATAGATAACATAATAACAGAAATAATGAAATTATGGGCTATCGTTGACTAAAAAGAGTTCTGAAAAAAAAACGAGAAAGAAAACTACTAGAATTTTTTGAGCAAAACATTCAAATTTAAATTTTCATTTTTCTAAGCTCATAAAAAAAAACTTTCTAACTGTTACTCATCAAAATATGTCTAATGTTATGAATTTAAAATTCAATTTCCTGTACAACAATCAATAAGATAAGAAAAATATTTTTTATTCCTTGTTGGATGCATGTAACACTATACAACTTATTAAAAATTGTTCAATTCAATTTATGAGTTTAATTGATTTAATAGATTATAGTTATTTTAACTGTAAAGTTGCAGATTTGATTAAATTTCAATTAAAATCTAATTAGTAAAAAGAATTACGCAAAAGATTGTCAGAAAAACAATAAATTAATATATCTGTTATGGCCGGTCGGTTTTAGGATTCTGTATATTCCAATTGCCTTTTGTTCAGCCAAAGCAGCATACGTTTATATGAAATTATTATGCTCTCTTTCTTTTGGTAATAAATTTCCACTTCAGGTGGTCAAATGGACTGTAAAATTGGACCCAAAGATCATATCCCACACTTGGGGAAATGCAAACGAGTGATGCATTGGCAATGGAGGGTTACGATCTAAAGCAGACCATGAGTCATAATCATGAGTCATAAAGTACCATAATGTTGAAGATGAAAAAAGAAGACATTGAAAGACACTTTACAAGTTTACGAGTTGGCCCTCAATAGGAAAAAGTCATAAATTTTATCACATAATTTATAGAAAAATAATGATTTCATACTCAAATCTCATAGATAACAATATCTCTTATGCTATATAACAATAATAATAAGTTATAATTCATATAATATGCGCATTTAATATCTACATTTTACACTCACAAGTATGTCAAACGGACCATCGATCATCAAACAAAACATTTGAGTAACAATCATTTTTAACACCTTATGCTAGAGAGAATCCAATATAGAAAAGGAAAAGGGGAGGCGCAAAAAATTAAAATAAAAACCTGAACCAAAAAAAAAAAAGGTGATGATGAAACATTAAAAAGGTGAGGAAAACTTTAGGCCTGAATAAACAGAAGAGCTTGTCCTGAATGCAGAGACTAAGGTTTTGAACACGTCATTTGCACATGGTCGAGCAGTAGGGTCAGTAGCTGTGCAATGGAGGGCTAAATTCATGGTCTCAACTATCTCATTTTGATTCATCAATGCTTGCCCTTTGATGGTTGGATCAACCCACATGTCCAAGTGGCAATCGGAGTAACAGTACCTGGCCCACTCCACAATGCTTTCGTGGACTCCAAACTCCGCGTCGCCTGGGTGTTTCCCGGTTAATAGCTCGATGAGGATGAGCCCAAATTCATATACATCACTCTTCTCCGTTATGTCTTTGGAGTCCCTGGTTTCTGCAATAGGAATAAGAATTAGGAATCTTTTAAACATTTTTATTAAAAATATGCAAGCAATGATAGTTAATACAAACAAATCCAACATTAAACCTTTAGTTTAGAATAGCCACCTTCCTTTCCACCAAACACATACGCATTCGTCATTATATTACCATGACCTAAATGTCCCAACGTTCCCAACAACACTAAAAAATCAAATCTGCAATAGGTGCTATGGTTTTTTACTTGAAAAAAGATAAACAAGTATACTAATGATGCTTTCCTTCACAATTCTAATAATTTAATTTCATTTTGTATGAACTCATGATTGTCGTTGCAGTCAATCTTTTGGCACAACCTTATCAGTATAGTTTTTTATTTTGTCATTTAAAACAATAATTCTTTGGTTCAACAATATTCAATTCGTTTTGAGTTTAAAAGATTACCATACTAGAGAAAAATATGAGACGCACCTGGCGCAGCATAGGCCGAAGATACGAAGGACCCGGCATCAATGTGAAGAAGGTCAGGAAGGCTCAATCTCAGGCGAGGCACATATTTTTCGTCCACGATAATTTTCTCAGAGGACATGTAACCAACAAGAACACTCGGCGAACAATAACAGTGCAAGAACCGGAGAGCTTTGGCAATCCCAATGGCGATTTTCCGCCGCCTTTCCCAACTCAAATTTCCAAGAATTTCGCTCAAATTTTTACCTTCCACGTACTCAAAAAACAAATACACACCCTTGTCGGATCGACACATTCCAATTAACTTGACGATGTTTGGATGGCGAAGCTTACCAAATTCAGCAATCTCAGGCCAAACATTTGATGGAATTGAGTTGGCATCATTTATTTCCTTTACCTTGAGCTGCATGTGGTTCATGATGGACTTCCACTTGTATGAAACCCCTTTCTTGCCCCTAGAAATGACATTTTCTTCTTTCTTGGACGATAAAATATCCTCAATTGTTACTGATTTTGATACCTTGGAATCGAAGAATTGCAATTCCCATATTCCATCTTCATTTTCTACTCTTTTCAGCTCTAAATTATTTCGTCCTCGAATCAAGAAAATACCAAAAACAGAAAGAGCAACAACAACGAAACCACCGAGAATACAAGCAACGTAGAACCACCATATAGGATTCTTTACCCTTGTGCATGGAGGCAAACTACTAGACCTATGACCACCACAAAGGTCATTATTTCCTGCTACTGCACTTGCATTTATAGCAAGAAAAGCTCCTGTGGAGGGCAACATACCATGAAAATGATTGTGAGAGATGTTCACTTGAACAAGCGATTCCACTTTTCCTAAATTCGTCGGTATTTCACCGGATAATTGATTCTGCGATAAATCAAGCTGGCCAAGAACTGGCATTTCAGAAAAACTTGCTGGGATTTGGCCACTGAGCTGATTATGGCTTAGGTCTAAACTTACAAGCTTCTTGCAAGAAGATAACTCATCTGGGATTTCACCAGTGAGCTTGTTTCCACTTAGCTTCAGTTGCACTAGCTCCAATAACCTCCCGAACCTGTGAGGAATACCGCCAGAAAATTTGTTCTCCGACAAGTCCAAGTTCTCGAGCTTGTTACTGCCAAATGAATCAGGCAACCCTCCAAAAAATCTGTTTCTTGCCAAATTCAACATTTGAAGTGAAATCATCTCCCATTTCGTTGAATCAACCCTGCCCGAAAACTTGTTGCCAGAGATATCCAAGAAGTACACAAGCGGCAGTTTGGTAAATTCTGGTGGGAATTCACCGGATAAGTTATTATCTTGGAGACGAACTCGCTGCAAGCTTCTGCAAGTAGTCAAACTCTTGGGGATTTCGCCTTCGAGCAAGTTCGAGAACAGGATGAGCTTAAAAAGATTGCCAGAACTGCACAGGCCTTGAGGGATTTTTCCTGTGAGAGAATTAGTGGAAAGGTCTAATATAGTGAGGTTATTTTGCTTTCCAAGATTTTCAGGAATTTCACCTGAAAAGTTGTTAGCCCAAAGCTGAAGGACTTGAAGCCGAGGCAAGGAACTTAAGGCAGCAGGAATCTTTCCAGTAAAATTGTTGGAGAAAAGATGGAGAATTTCCAAGTTTTGCAGCTGTGCTACAAGTTCTGGGATCTCACCGGAGAGCGAATTGTCGCTAAGGTCAAGTGAAATCAAATTTCTGAGACCAAAAATGGAGCTTGGAATGGAACCTATAAGCTTGTTCTGGTAGAGAAACAGGTACTGAAGATTAGTGAGGTTTCCTAAAGAGGATGGGATCGGTCCGGTGAGATTGTTGTAGACAAGATCAAGATGATTCAAGAAAGTTAATTCCCCTATTTCTCTTGGAATTTGGCCTGAAAGATTGTTGTACCCCAAGTAAATCCACTTCAAGCTCTTCATTTGGCCTAATTCTCTTGGAATTTGGCCAAATAATTGATTTGAAGCCAGAGTCAAGACTTGCAAACTTGTGATGTTTGTTATAGATATTGGAATTTCACCCATCAAAACATTTCCACCAAGATCAAGAAACTTTAGGCTCGAAAAAGATCCTATTTCTTGCGGAATTTCCCCTACAAGCATGTTGTTGGAAAGATCTAATGTCTCTAGGGAGGAAACTGATCCTCTTAGGATAGGACCAGTGAAATTATTGTTACTGAGGTTGAGGTATCGAAGTGAGGTGGTAGAGAAAATGTCATGAGGAAGTTTACCAGACAGCTGATTGCTAGAGAGATTTATTGTTTCGATATAGGGCAACCCAAAGATCGACGAGGAAAGCTTGCCAGAGATGTTTTTTCCCGGGAGATCAATGGCCGTAATGCGAGAAGAGTTGAGGCTGCAAGTGATGCCATGCCACTTGCAAAAAGTGAAAGAAGGATTCCAATTGGAAAGATATTGGAAAGGGTCATTAATGGAGGATTTGAAAGACAGGAGACGGTCAAGTTCCTCTGCATGTAACATACGAGGATTCAAGAGCAAGAACAAGAACATGAACAACATTAACGAACATTCTTGATGTTGTCCTTTCTTGGCCATATCTCTTAGGTGGTTGAGGATAATTCTATAGCATCTACACGTAATCCAAGCTCCAGTTAGTATTCCTCGGATCTGAAGCTGTTAAAATAGCAAGAAGACATACATCAACACTAAATTCTATATAAAACATGGAATCTTTGTTGAAAGGAAACGGCTGTTTGTATATTCTATTATATTATAGTACTAAACTTAATTACGTACCTAATTTGCATGTGTTTACAGTCGAACTAAGCACCCCAAATCCAGTACGAAGCAAAAATACAAGAAGAAGACTATCTTCAGCTAGTCCAAGGAAACACTAGGATTACCCGACAACAAACAAATAATATTATGCCATGAAGCATGGGGTGGCAGGACCCAATAGAGACAATAATTAATACTGCAAGAAGTGTAGGTAAAACGTCTGATAACTTACCTAAATGTCATGATTAGAGCACAGTAAAATTCAAAGATTATGAAGGGATTTCGGGGATAAAAGAAAACTTGGATTCGAAGAGAAGAAAGCGTCTAATGATTTATTGCAGTGATTGAGAAGAGAATGAGGAGATTTGAGTGTATAAATAGATTATATTAAAAGGGGATGGGAAGAGAGGCAATAGAATTGGGGTCTAATTACAAAAAGCACCCTGACTTTCTTTGAAGGATGTTTGAACACGAACGGTTGAAAGGGAAACAGGGACAGATGTTGGAAAAGCCTCTGATTTAGTCGGATATTACCAAAATGCTCTTTTGACTGACTTAGGTCAGTGACAAGAATTTCTGTAACCGTTGAAAAGTTTGAAATTTTTTTGGGGCATATGGAGATATGCCTGTGGTTTTGCATTTATTTACAAGAAATAATGAGACTTTGGCTTCAAGAAGAGCTTTTAATTTCTATATTTAAACACATCATCATTTTGATTAAAATGAACCATCATTACACCGATTGGCAAGATAATTTTAATTATGAAGCATAAAAATGATGTTTCGTAAAAGTAAAAACAGTATTTTCTTAGACATGTGCATTAATTGAGTATGTAATTATAGGAATTCTTCTAGGGATGAAATTTACAAGTCAAAAGCAATAAAAAAAATAGATTTCTTGATAGTAATTTACATGTAATCCAACAATACTTGAGGTTTTAATCGAGATTGAGGTTAGTAACTAGTATTAAAATAATATAATTATCATATATAATAATGGAATCATTTAAAGAATTGTAAGATTATAAATTCAAATCAAAATGAAATTTAACTAAATAGTAGTAAAAATATATTATTAAATTAGTGGTCGAATTTTAACTTGTGTAAAACTCAGAAGTTTAAATCTTGATGGCCTAACTAAATTAATTTAATATAATTTACAGTGTAATTTTTGGAGGCTCAAATATTCATTTGTTGTTTCCATAAGATACATTCATATACACACCATAAATCTAATTCATGCAGAACAAAAGATTTGCGAATTTCCTTTAAAAAAAAGATGAAGAGAAATCTAAACATGGAAATGTCGGTATTCTTTAGGATCTTGGGGCAGTCAGAAATCAATACCTTTCTCTTCTTTGCAGCGAAAAGAGTCTTATTAATGTTCCTTCAAACGATATGTATCTATAATGAGAGGAGCTTGGTTGGAATTCCCTAATGATTACAGCACCAATGGATGCGTTGTCATTGGTTGTTTATAATACTTTGTCAGGCGAAATTATGGCAAATTATTAGTTCAGATTATTTCTCCTTCTCCGTTCACTTTTATCCACTATATGCATATATTACATACCATGATAAGTAGACAAATGCTTGGAACAAAAGAGTAAATACAGTGCTGAAATGAGGGTTTCTTGGCAGAAAGAAAGAAAGAAAGCGATTGAGCATTATGTTAAAAAACAAAAAAATTTATCAAAAAAAAAAAAAAGAAAAAACTTCTTGAACCATTTATGCTTGGACTCTTTATAATTGTCTTGGATTCTCCCTCTCAGTAGAAAGGAAAAAGAAATAAAAGAGTACAAACATAAAAAACTGTTACAAAATGAGGCAGAGAGGAATGAGAAGAAAAGTGAGTCTTCTTTTTTTTTTTAAAAAAAAGAAAGGGAGAAAGAAAGAAAAGAGTGGAATGAAAGAAACTACAGAAAAAGAAAAGTGGAGTGTCTTTACGTTATACTAATGCTCGTGCACACATCTCTCTGTTTTAAGAAGCAGAAGAAAGAAGGAGAAGGTAACGGAGAGATAGAGGAATTGAAGAAGAGGAGACCCCACAGTCTCTTTCTCGAAGGAATATACAGTGTATGGTCTTTGTCAAACACGGCATGCTGTGTTCATCTCCATTTTCTAGGGTTTTACGCTATTCTCACCTTTCCACGCCCACATCCATCTCCACTTCTTCTTTAATTCTTGCTTTCCTTTAAACCCTTATTGCTTTCGTTATTGCATGATGTTGATATTAACAACCAAAGAGAGTAGTACACTAGAAAATGGAGACGAACATATATATTGATCCACTAAAAATCTATAATAATGAGATAATCATATTGTCCAAATTTTATTCTGAACAATTTTATTTAAATTAAGATAAAAAAATATTAAAAACTTTTTAGATTTTAGATAAAAGATTATAAAAAAAACACACAAAATAAAATCTAAATAGTCAATAATTCATACTTTGTACAATTATAATTTAATATATTATTTAAAATATTAATAAAATAAAATATTTATAAAGAATATGTGCGATTAAGCAAATAATATTTATTTCAAAATAGATAAAATTATTTTTTTATTGTCTATTCTATAATTTCTTTTAATTATTTCTTATTTTTATTCACAAATATTTCTAATTAGAAAGTTTAATATGTGAATTTTAATTGTTTATGTATTAGACTGTTAGTTTAATAAACATCAAATTTTTATATTAAATAAATAATAAGTTATTATACTCATTTGAAACTAAATATGAGACCTGAATTAGTTAAATATATATATATACTGTTGATTATTATATCAAAATTAATATTTTAGGAAATCTTAAATTTCAACTAGTGCTCACATTGTCAACTCATTTAGCACTATATATTAGTATTTATCACCTTGTCAATTTTATCGTGCAAAATTTGTGTGGTGCAATGCAACCCTGTAATCCACTGTTTATATATAATTTTGTAGATATCTTATTGTATATATAACTTTTCTCCAAAAAAAAAAAAAATTTGTATGTATGACTTCATGATCACCCACCAAATGTTTTTATAATGACATACTTTATTGGTTTTCAAGTTTGAGGCACATAATTCTTAATATAAATACTTGTCACGATCCGTTTATTCTCACTTTGTAGTTGGAGAAAACATTGAAAAGTTCATTTACGCCAATTATTCTCTGTAAAGAACATTACTGTCCAAAACTAGGTTTATATAGTGCTTCGTTTTTGTACTTATACTAGTTAACAATAATATAAGAATAACGATTGATTTAGTTAGGAGTTATATGAACAGTAATGTAGCTCTAGTTCTTAAAACATGTTTGTTTTTCTTATTTTTTTGATATTATTTTAAATTTTAATTATGTAAATAAAAATATTATAAAAAATAAATAAAACAATGATAATATTATATATTTAAAAATTAAAATTAAATACAATTTAGTATAATTATTGCTATTATTAGATATAGTATTTGGATGTTTAGAATTAAAAATTAAAAATATAAAAAGCGAATGAAATCATAAAAAGTTATTGAAAAAATATACAAAATGAATATAAAATATAACAATTATATATATTCAATTTACAACAAAGAAGAAAAAAACACTAACATCCATAGACACGATGACAATATTGGTATAGCGAATAAATTTGTTATCTGCTCTCATAATATAATTAAGTTTCTTCATTTTTGTACTTATTCCAGTTAATAATATAATTGAACACTTTTTGTAATTAACTGATTTTTCTGTGATTAATTATATTTTAATGTTTAGTTCTAATTGAAAAATGAGGTAGGCCTGACGTTCAGCCGACCCATTTCCCTGAAATAAGGGTCTCTTCTACTTTTTACAATATATGTAGGGTTTCTATGTTCGTAATTTAGCTAGTGGTCCTTTCGACCCATAAAAAAAAAAAAAAAAAATTAGTAGTCCAAAGGGATCACTTAGCAGAAACTTTAATTAACTAATTAATTTAATAATGAGATTATGACTTGATTAGGGGCAACATTAATTAATAGTTTTGCACTTGCTCGCATGTTCCTTTTTTTTTTCTGAGACCTTTTTTTTTTTTTTATCTTCAATTAATGCATTCTGAATTATGATCTACAAATGTCGGGCGCAGGGGTCCACTAAGATTGTAATATTGGATACATGGTTTTGGAAGTACTGTGTGTTTCGGTTAAAGCATCCCATACTTTTTGTTTTTTTAAAATAACATAAGATATTTTTATTTATTATATAATATATAAAATAATAATATAATAATATAATTTAAAATATCAATATAAAATTAATTCTTAATATTATTAATAACTGCATATTGATTTAATTTTAAAATCATTATTTTACTTTTATTATAAATTTTCTTCGATAAATTTGCATGTTTATCAATTATAGAAATTTTATCAAATATAATATTATAGTACGATGTAAACCGAAATTTATATAATACATCAAAATAGATTTAAGAGACGATATTCAATATATATCATCATATATTAGTAAACAATTAATCTCAAATCACTAAAATTTTTAAAAAAGAAAAAACTCTCACTAAAATATAAAATAATAAATTTAAAATCAAAACTTACAAATAAAATAAAATAAAATAAAATACCTACATTATTAAAGAACATAAAGAGAGGAAGAGTTTGCTACCGGTAAAATACCATAAACTCAAATACTGTTCAATCTCAACCTTTTGAAAGTGGCTCTGAATCTTTTAGCAGCCATTCGCATTGATCATGGACAATTTAAAAAATGAACAGTTAAATATTGTCTTTATATAGTTTCTAGATGAACCAAGTAATTCATGGATAAATTTCCGTTTCAACCTGTAGAAGGCTAGAAAAATAATAATAGGAGAAATGATAGAAATTAAAAATGATTATCTTATCTACCTTTTTTTAAAAAAAATTCACAGATTAATAAAAAAAAAACAGAAATTGGAACCATATATCAAAGATTGGATTTCATTTTCAACATTTAAGACATTGAAATTTATATTAATCACTTCAAAAAAAAGCAGAAATTATGAAGGTAAATGTAGAAATTTCGTTGCTAAATGCTTTTAGTGATGGATGAAATCTATTGCTAAATATCTCATTGGTAAATAATAACAATAAAAAAATCCGTCACTAATGTCACAATGAAATTATTACTATTTTATGTGTAAATTTATTTTTTAAATAAGTTAAAATTTATCATTGCAAATATTTAGCTAAAATATAATTTTATTAAAATTTAAATATTTATCATGAATTTATTTAATGATTAATTAAAATTAATAATTTCACCATATGAATTTGATTTAAACCTAAATTGTTAACTTATTTAAGCTTAAATGCTAAACTCTAAACATAAATAAAAATTTAAATAAATAATCATAAAATTATAAAACAAGATCATAAAAATTATTATTAAACTCTAAATTAAATTATACATTAGCAATTACATATTTTCAATTAATAAATTAGATAATCAACTGCAAAATCATACTAATTACTTTTAAAATTATAAAATTAATAAAGTTAATAAAGTTAAATTAATTAACTAAACAATTTTTAGTGAAATAAAGTTTTTAAAAAGAATAATAAGATATATCAAAGATGGAGGAGGGATTCATATGACAGCAGAAAGGTGAAAGAGAAGGAGTCAATGAAGAAAAAAAGACAAATAATAAAATAAAAAGATTAGAAAAAAGATATAATAGAATGAGAATAAAAGAAGAAAAACGAATTTTATTGCTAAATCTTATCCTTAAATGGCAATTAAAAAATTCAAAAAAGTTTTGTTATAGTACAAAAATTAGTAATATAATATTTTGTTGCTAGTCACTGAGAGAATTAAAAAAAAATTTATGGTGCCTAAAAATTTAGTGATAAAATATGTTGCTAGTATATATCTCATAGTACTTTAGTGATTAAATACATTTTCATTGCTAAATTTATCTTTTCTTTAAAAAAAAAAATAGAAATACAAAGAGAAGTACTTTAGTGATTAAATACATTTTCATTGCTAAATTTATCTTTTCTTAAATAAAAAAATAGAAATACAAAGAGAAGGAAAATAGGAGAGGAGGAAAGTCCAACCAACTCGACTAGCTAGAAAGGGTAATTCATCTCCGGTTCATCAGTATCTTATTACTATTTTTTTCCCTTAATCACTAAAATATTTGCAATTCTCGTTTTTTATTTTGTTGCTATTTAATAGTGAATTAGTGATAAAATAGATAATAATTAAATTTCGTCCTTGTTTTATTTTCTTGCAGTAAATGGAGAGAATTATTTTATGTTTCATGACTAGTTCACGTACACTAGAGATAAACTCGTTCTCCTATTTAAATCAAAATATACTATAGCCCAAACTAAAATGCTCAAATCAATGAAGACACATGTTTTTATTGAAATGATAACACAATTCTTAAACTTATTTTATGAAAAAAATGTTTAATATATTTTTAGAAAAAACAAATTAACTAGTTAATATTTAATTAACCAAGATTAAGATAAGCATTGTGCAAAACTAGTCCCAACCAACTTTGGCAAAAGTGCGAGTTGCTCTCATAATGGACCCTTTGAATTTCAATCAAGAACCATAATTCAACAACATGCCTGAAAATTCACACACATCCTTGAAAGAGATGGTCCATCATCCAATTTCCTTTTAAACCTAAAGTCGGGAGGGTCTATTGCACGTGTGTGTGCTATCAGAGATTTAGCACCAAATAGCCCCAAAATTTTTTTGATTGGTATATTTAGGGATTTGGAAGTTGGGACCCTTGGACTATTATAGCACTCAAGTATGTGCTTGAACCCTAATTGCTTAGACTGGTCCAACGCTGCATGTAGCTCACTATACGAGTTTGTGGCTATTCAGCTTATTCTAAAATCAGGTATATATGATTCTTTTGGAAAGCATTTTGAGTTCTAATTAATTGTTCCATGTAAAATTGCAGTTAGACCAAGGAAATGGAAATTATTTTACGTCATGCATGGAGATGGAGTAGGATAAAAAGAATTACAGAATAGATTGTAATCTCTCCACCTCATTTATAAGTTATTTATTATCTGAATGGAAGTCCTTTTTTTTTATAAAAAAAAAATCCAGTACTATTGATAATACTTCCCCAAGCTGAAACAAAGAATAGTCATCTGAAAAGTACTAATATCATTTGCCAACTTATCAATCATTAAGTTATCTGGTTCGATTTTTTTTTTTTTTTGAAAAAAAGTTATCTGGTGCGTTGTAACATAACCCAAGCATTATATAAAAATTATGGAAATTAAATGGTTATATCCATTAATTTTTATATATTTATTAACTTCAAGTCCAGACTTTGAAAGAAAAATGTAAATTTAACCAAATTTAACCAGAAAAATTAAATGGTTATATCCATTAGTTTTTATATATTTAACCAGATTTATATTTATTTTATTTAGTATCTCTTATTTGTTTAAAAACTCAACAAAAAAATATGATTTTTTTATTTATATTTCAATTAATATTTTTTTCAATTCTCATTCGCTTCCCTTTTTATACCAGAAAAACTACCATGGAATGCGCTAAATTTGAGTTGATCAAGTCCCATTATTATTATTATTATTCGAAAGGCAAATGGATGAGTATAATAGGTCAGATAAATGTTAATTTCACCCGTTGTAGTCAAACTCATAACTTAATACTACAAAAATCTCTAAAAGAAATTTATTTTTTATTTTTTAATAAGCAAGCAATTCATTAAAGAAAAACTTAATTTGTAACATCAAAATATACCTGAGCTGGCCACTCCAGTACTGTACACCCCAACCAGGCAATTGAAAGAACAAAACAAGAACCAATAGAAATCAGCCAATACAGAGGAACGTTCCAGTATTACACCCCAAGAAACATAAATAATAATAATAATAATAATAATGATTAGGTTGAATAACACTATTTTAAACTTAGTTACCGGATTCAAATACATATATATTCAATTGATTTATTTTTACAAATAAGTTTATTTATTTATGAATACATTTGTTTGTATTCACTTATTTAGTATATTTAAGTTAATTCCCAATCAATTTTAATCCCTCAAAATTTATAGTCTTAGTATTTAATATATATATATATATATTATAGTATGTTGTACCTTTTTATAATAGTAAAATGCATAAAATAAAATTTTAAATTAATATATGTTAGATACCTAATATTGCATGTTGCAAACTTTTTTTTTTTCCTTCTTTTAAAAAAAAAGGTAAAAATGTGGAATGAATTCCGACATCGTTTGCACACAAGAGAGAAGGGCTGCTTCTTCTTCTAAAACGAGAACTGCCTCGCCTTTTTTGTACTGATGAGTCAGCAATAAGCCAACCTCAGAAGCCCATAAATGGGCTTCAGTTTGGCATTCTGTAACTCATTTTAAATGGGCCAAAGAAAATACAGTAAAAAAATTTTAAAATTTCATGAGTTTGATTTTTAAGTTTGAGCTTTTTTAACTTCGTGAGTTTGATTAATAAGTTCGAGCTTGTAAGAGTTCGTTAATACGGATGAATTTAAGTTTGAACAAAATTTTTCAAAATTCATTTCAATAAAATTTAACTTTATATATTAAATGAACAAGCTTGAGCTTGATGAATAAGTTTAAGGATTTCTTTGAGATAACTCGTAAATATAACTAATAACTGATAATAGTTATTAATTGCTAATAACTGATAGCGATTTGATGTTAAATATTTAGTAAATTTTATTTAATTATTGTTAATTTGTAAATTGTCTAATGAGAATATAATTTTAATATTTTATATATTGAATTAAATATGTAAATATAATAAATAACATATTTTCACATGTCTTTATAATATAATATATAAAATTTTAGGATATTACAATTATTATTTTATTTTTATGAAATTTTAATAATTATTTTTATTAATCTTGATTATTATATATGTTAATATATTTTTAGTAATTAAAATATTCTATATGTATTTTTATAAAATTTATATATAATAATTTAAAAAACATTATTAATATAAATAATTAAAATAAAGATTAATGAAATCTAAAAAAAGAGTATTTTTATATTTTATTAACTATTAACAGTTGATATTGAAAAACAGCTCTAAATAGGAGAAGATTTCAACTGTAACTAATTGACATGTTAATCAGTTATCAACTGTTGTTTTAGATTTTTATCAAAAATGATTTTATCAGCTGATAAGTGTTAATCAACTATCAGTTGTTGTTTTATATTTTTATCAAACATTATTTTATCAGCTGATAAGTTTCAATCAACTATCAGTTGCACTTATCAAATATACCAAACACTCTCTAAATCTTAAAATTCATGAGCTTGATTAATAAATTAAAATTTGATAAGAATTCATGAAATTGATTAAATTCAAGTTTAGGTAATATTTTTTAAAATTTATTGGAGTCCCAACTAAATTTAAACTCATTCATATGTTAAAGGAACAAACTTCAATGATAACTTTTTAAAACTCAATTAGGTTCAGTGTTTTTAAAATTATATTGATCAATGGATTAACTAACTCATCAATTTGATCAATTGGTTTAATAATAAATAATTTTTTAAAAATATTATTAAGATAATCTTAAAAAATAAACTATAAAAAATATTTATAATGATTAAAACAAAAAATAATTTTAAAAATAAAAATAATGTGAAATTAATCAAATTGATTAAATTTAATTTTCAATTTAATTAGTTCAATTGATTGATTTGATCTAATTTGCAAAAATACTTATTGATAAGTTTTATTGAACTGATGACATGGCTGCGATGCATCCATCAGAACATTTTTTTCCCACATTCTTAGGCTCTTTTATATTCTCCTAATCTCCTTCTATTCATTTAACCCTTTTATTGTCTTTTCATTTGCTCTATCAAACAGCGTAAAGCCAATAAATCTAATGAGAAGTTGTTTTTACCAAATTTTTATTTACATCATCAAGAAAAAAAAAAAAAAAGGCACATTGAGCCTCAAGTTAAAATCGATATTTTGAATAAAATGTCAATGTTGGGCCGCCATGAACCGATGCGCATATCATCATTAGCAACGCATGGAGCATTTGTTCATATTAAGAGTTGCATCTTATCTCTAGAAAACTACAGATGAGGAACCATTTGGTTAGAAGAAGCTCGAAAATCCATGGATTCCTCTCTCTTCGATCTCCCTTTCCAATAAATCATTGATGTTAGGATATTGAATTTAAATCAATACCAAAGTAATAAAGAGTCTCTTAATGATTTTATTCATTCATATCACAACTGGAAACAATATATTTTTTGTGTAACTTTTCTCTATTTACTAATTTTTTTTCAATGCTTATTTAAAACAGATTGAATTATAGTTGGTTCCATCACAATTTCAACATCTCCATTCTCTTTTTTGTTTTATTCTTCTCGTTCTTCTTTTTAAAAAAATTTACCATGAAGATATAGAGTATTATGTATTTATGTATGTCTATCTTAAAGCGTATGATTGAATTGCGGCATATATATGGGATATATAGAGTGCTAAGTAGTATTTTCCTATAAGAGAATGGTCATGATCTTAGTTCGGCAAGACTTCTAATTCAAAAAACTTTACTAACATGGTGAAATTCTCAAGAATTTTTAGATTATTATTTTTGTAAGAATTATTATGTTATTAAGTTACGAATTAGAAACAATAGATAAAACTTATCAAGTTGCATAATAAGGATGGCCATTTTAGTTTTATGATACTCATTGAATTAACAAAAACTCACGTTACCTCCATATTTTATGTTTTTATAAGAAATTAAAAAAAAAATCGAATGAAGAGCTGTTTGATAATCCAACTTATCACTTAAAATTAAAATTTTCAATGTTCATTATTTTAAGATATTTGACAATGTGATATGAGTCCAACTTAAAAGTTTTAATTACATAAAAGATCACTCAAATTGATAAATTAAAATAATTAACTTAAAATTCTAGTTAAAAATGTTAAGTTATTAACTTTTTAATATCTTTTAATAGAATGACTTTTATACCCTTAATGCATTGTTAAATAGTCACTCAACAAAATTTTATTTAACTTTTATGCTCTTAATATATCTTTAAAATTTTTAAGGACTTTATGTTTTTCTTTTTATATATTTATGAGAAAATTTTTTTCATTATATTATTTGTTGTTTTAAATATCTTAATTATAGAGTAATTTCATATATATATTTGATAGTTAAATCTTAAAAATAATGTTATAAAATTAAATATATTTAATTAAGAATTTAATGATTTTCAGTAATTAATTATAGAAATCAAATAGATTAATTAGAATTTAGTACTTAAAAATTTTTGTATTTATTATATTCATGTTCAAACTTCCGTACTTAATTTTGTAGTATATAATTTTTAATTTTATCAAATATCACCTATATCAAATTAATAATAATAATAATAATTGTTGTTGTTGTTGTCGTCGTTTGTTGAATAGAGGCCTGGAGTGCCAAGTCTAGCATTATGTCGTTGGTGCGCATTTGAAATGTGACGTTGGCTGTTACGCAAGTATAAAGAAATAAAATTGTGTCTTCGCTAACAACTATGGCTTTTGACGTAGTCATGAGCATTTGATATTAACAATTGCTATCAGAGCGGGTCACAGGTTTGAATTTCTTAAAAAGCATGCTGCTCCAGCAAGTGACAGACAAGTGCTGGGGATTGTTGGGTGGAGGCCTGGATGGCTAAGTCCAACATTCTGCATTTGGTGTGAATTTAAAATGTGGTGCTAGCTGCTATACAAATATAAAGAAATAAAGTTGCGTTTTCATTAACAATTATGACTTTTGACGTAATGGTAAGTGCTTAATATTGACATTGTTGTTATTGAAAATTCATGTTTTATTAATGTTTGGGCGTTTTTTTATTCAATATGAATAGTTTATTGTGTTACTTAAGCAAATGATATGCAAGTCTCTTATGAGTAGCTTGCTTAAATGACAAAATGTGTGAATAATGGCGGACCCAGGAGTTTAACTTAAGGGGAATAAACTTAAATACTTTTATTATAAATTTAAAATTTTATTATATAAATTTATACCATATAATTAAAACTATATAACAAATATGCTAAGTACCGCCGTTTTGTTCCTACAACATAAACTCAATTTCATAATTTAAAATGTACTACTAACTCATTGCATCAAAGAGGCTACTAAATCAAAATAGAAAATACAATTTCAAGTTAATAATTGAATGAAAATATAATCATACATCCATAAATTAAATTCATAATATTTAATCCCTTTTTAATATTAGAATTAAAATATTAAGACTAAAATTTAATTAATTTCTAATTTTTAAAAAATATTAAGTAAAAAAATATGGTATCATGAGTGGAATTCGGAAATATCAAATGAAAAGTAGAAATTTGAAATAAAAAAGAAAATTTGAAGAAAAAACTAAAAATAAAAAGAATTAAAATAATACAATTCAGTTGCTCTTGAGTTTTTTTAGTTTTTTATTCTAATAAGTTGAAATGAATACTCTGTTTTTTTAATTTTCTTTTTGGTTTGATGGCTTTTTCATTTGTGTTTGATTTGTTTCGCATTATTAGAAAGTGAACGTTTAAAACGTACTTTTGTTTCTCCTTTGAGAAGTTAAAAAATTTAAAGAATAAAAATAATAACTAAAGAGGCTGTAAGTCATGTGCTCATACAAGACAATCAATATATTTATTTGAAATTTTGGAACAAAACATGAGGTTGAAATATTAGAGAAAGATGGGGCTCGATTACAAAGAAGCCGTGAGAGAGCTTCACATGGTCTCTTCTTCTTTGAGTTAAATTCATCTTCAAAGCCCAATTCCAATAACGGGTCCAGATAGTCCAGGATCCACCCCATCCTTTCTACTCGAGAGCAGAGAAACAGCCCTCTAACAGTTTTGGGCTTAAGGCTCATGTCTTTGGGCCTAGTACCCAGTATTCCTAAATTCCTTTTTTCTGATACCCGTTTTCTTCATGTCTCCTCCTCCATCATCATCACCGTCGAGGGAAACTTGAGGCTAAAACAAATCCTAACTTCTTCATCCCTGCTCTACTACCTGCTGCATGTTTCGAGTTCTTGAGGTAAGTTTCTTAAATATTTTGATTTTGTACTTTTTACTTAAATATCTATACTCTTCTTTAGATTTTTAGGATTTCTCTTGCCATTTCGCTAATTTTCATCTTCGCGATTTGTTCGTCTCATTTATTCGATTGTTTGTGAAGTTTCGTTTTTCTGTCGTTAGGTGACAATACGAATATCTGGGAAAGATTAGGGTTTTAATTGAGTAGTTGAGATGGAACTGGACCGGTTGGAGTCCAGGTATGAGCGGCGGAAAGAGAGAGATGGTTTAGATGAGTCTCCTAGAAGGCAACATTATGATGAGGATGGGGTGGAGAGATCGAATAAGCATTCTAGTAGGGACAAGGATAGGAAGAAAAGTAGTCGTGGAGAAGATAGGGACAGGGAACATAGGAATAAAGATAGAGAACGTTTGCAGAGAAGTAGTGAAGATGGAACTAGAGATTTGGACAAGGAGCAAGATGAGTATGTGGATAAGGAGCGTGGGAAGGAGAGGAGTAGTAGGGATAGTCAGGTGAAGGATAAAGAGCATGATCGAGATAGCAAGTATAGAGAGAAGGAGCGTGAGCGTGACAAAGATAGGAAACATCGAGGGAAGGAGAAGGAGAGGGAGAGGGAAAGAGAAATTGATAAGGAAAGGGGGAAGGAGAAAAGAAGGGATAGAGAGAAGGAGAGAGAGAAAGAAAGGGAAAGAGTGAAGGAGAAGTATAAGGATCGAGAAAAGGACAGGGAGGTTGAAAAAGATAGAGATAGGGAAAAAGGAAGAGAGAAGAATAAGGAGAAGGAAAGGGAGGCAGATCGTGATAAAGAAAGGTTGAGAGGGAGCGACAAAGCAAGCAAAAGAAGCCATGAGGAAGACTATGATAGAAGCAAGGATGATGTAGAAGAAATGGACTATGAAAATAGCAAGGATAGCAAGCAAGCGAAGGCTTCTTTCAGTGGTGTTGATGATGATCAACGAAAGCTTGAAGACACAACTGGTGGAGGACATACATATGCCTTAGAGGACCGCATTTTGAAGTAAGCAAATTCTTATTGGTTCTCTATTCTATTCTTTTCTCCTTGTTTTATTTTAACATTAATGTGAAATTTTCAATATTGGAAGAAGATTTCCTTATTGTAAATTTTATAAAATTTCCTGGTCATGGGAGCACAGGAAATTGCTTTCATGATTATATTTAAATAATATGTTAGTTATATCTGTAGTTTTTATTTGTTCAGAATGAAAGAAGAAAGATTAAAGAAAAATTCAGAGGTCGGTTCTGAGGTTTTATCATGGGTTAATAGGAGTCGTAAGCTTGAGGAGAGAAAGAATGTCGAAAAGCAGAAAGCCAAGCAGCTCTCAAAGATTTTTGAGGAGCAGGTTATTTTGTTCTTAGAAGTGTTTCTTGTATTATTTTATACTGGATATGAGCCAGTTAATGTGAGTTAATTGTTAATATTGTAATACAAATTTTCAGGACAATATTATTCAAGGTGAAAGTGAAGACGAGGAAGCAGGCGAGCGTGCTGCTTGTATGTTTTCTTCTTTATACATTTTTTCATTCAAGAAGTAGTTTTTAAAGTCATTCACTTATTATCACTGTTTCTTAATTATGAGATCACACTGGTTGGGCATAATTTTCTGCCTAATCATTAAAATTTTGTTATGATTACTAATTTAGAAAAGCATAAGTTTCACCTAGTCATGGCTCATAACTTGAATCTCTCGAGATTGAGGTAGTTGAATCTAGGGCTGTGATTCATAAAATCAGTTTCATGTTTTTTCTTAATCTTTTACATATATCTGATGTTACAGCTGTGCATTTTAATTCTAGCTGAATGACCTGGTTATCTTTTAGCAAGGACATGTATTTTCTCTGGTTTAGACTTATCTGTATTTATGATGAAAAATTGTTAATAGATGATTTAGCTGGAGTTAAGGTGCTTCATGGCCTTGAGAAGGTAATGGAAGGCGGGGCAGTTGTTTTGACACTCAAAGATCAAAGTATACTTGCAAATGGCAACATTAATGAAGGTAAAAATACTTGGGTATCATCTCTATGTTTTTGATATATGAGTCCCTGAAATAACTAATGCATTTTTGCTTGACAGAGGTTTTTGATCTGATATGACAGAGGTTGATATGCTTGAAAATGTGGAAATTGGAGAGCAGAAGTGCCGAGATGAGGCTTATAAGGCTGCAAAAAAAAAGACAGGGATTTATGACGATAAGTAATAATCAAATGATCATTTTGCATTTTGTTATTAGTTTATAAATGTTCAGAAGTTGACAAATGATTTGATGCATGTAACATTGTAGGTTCAATGATGATCCTATTTCAGAGAAGAAAATACTTCCACAATATGATGATTCAGCAGCAGATGAGGTAATCCTTCACCTCCATCTTGTCCTCCCTATCTTTCCAGGTTTTGCCTTTTGAATTATTATTGAGAACATTTGATAGTTTATCAGGGAGTGACTCTTGATGAAAGGGGACGCTTCACCGGTGAAGCTGAGAAGAAACTGGAAGAGGTATATGCCATTTCTCTGTATGTTGATTAAGAGTTTATGAAGAGGAGTGTCTCAGATTTAGTTTTCTGATGGAATTTTTTGTGCGAATTTTTTTGGCCCTTTATATCTCAAATAATTTTTTATAATGTCCAGCTGCGCAGAAGGCTACAAGGTGGTTCTACAAATACTCGCTTTGAAGATCTTAATTTCTCTGGAAAAATCTCATCAGATTACTATACTCAGGAAGAAATGCTTCAATTTAAGAAATCCAAGAAAAAGAAGTCCTTGAGAAAGAAG
>CATIWR010102889.1:0-35803 GCA_949677035.1 Omphalea diandra | reverse complement strand
AATTAAATCAATTCACATAATATTCTTAATTAAATTAACTTAATCAGTAACTCAAATAAACTTAATATACTTAATATAAATTAATTAAATTCTTCAAATATTTATTTAACATTATTTAGTCACATAATATAATTAATATTAAAACTATTTAAATCATATACCCATATTAACAAAATTAATTTCATAAATTCCTTAAATATTTACTTAATGCAGTTAATTCACATAATGTAATTGACATTAAAATCATTTAAATCATATATTCATATTAACTTAAAGTAATTTTCATAATTTTTTTAAATCTCAATAAAATTCATACTTTAATAATTAATTTCATATTTTCGAAACCTTTAATCATTAAATATATATACTTTATATATATACTAAAAATATCAAATATCATTATGCACTCATTTAAATTTAATTTTTTAAATATAAAACATTCGAATTAATAGACACTTTTGTCCAGTAACCATTATGAGTGGAGATTTTCCAAGAAATCCCCACTAACACAGAGATGTCCCAAGGATAACGTATTATAAGTCACCTACCATACGCCTTAGTCTTGATCCAATCATTCATTAAATATAACTCTTAAACTTAATTCATAATAAATAATATAACTTTAATTAAAATAATATTCTATTTAATATAAAATCATTTATCCTTAAAATACTTATATATACATTAAATAATTTTTTAACACATTAAATTATATCTAAATTATTACTGAATCATTAAAATTCATAATTATGCATATAAAAATAGAGAAAAACATTATTAAAATAACTTTAATCATCAAAATTTCTTAAAATCAGATTTTTGACCTTATAAAATGTCTTCCCTCTAAAAAAGAAATTTCTCCTTTACCATTTCTTCTTCCCCGCCCATCTTCTTCTCCTCCTCTTCTCATTTTGTCATCCTCGTTGCTACCAATCACCAACAATTTCAAATAAGTGAACCATCATAAAAATAATTTTCAGTTTTGTAGCTGACTTAGATCAATTTTACTTTCCTCGAAATTATGTTGCTCTTGTTCTTTTGCAATAAGAACAGTAAGAAATTTGCATGGGGAGAAAACCTACAATGTATTGCATTTGATAAGTTTCAAGGGAAGAAGGATTTGGAGTTGTTTAGCAAGCACCATCATCTCAGATGGGAACAACAATAGAAACGCAACCAATATCATTTCAAAATTATATTTCCTCTTTCTCTTTTTTTTTTTTTTTGGTGTTTTTCTTTTTGCCTAGTTTGAGTTTGAAACTGCATTCTTCTCTTTATCATTTGTCCAATTGAAAATTTTAGAATATATCTTTTTACTAGTTTTATTTTTACCCAGTTTGAAGCCCATTTATGAGAATTCAGTTCCTTCACATGGGCCCATAAATTATATAATGCACCTAAGTTTATTTTACTTAATGGACCTAAATTTACTTATATATTTGATTTTAACTGTATATATATTAATATTAAATTCATATGCATTAAAATTGAAATATACATATATATATTTTTAACTACATGTATCATTTTTCTTTTTGCCTAATTTAAAATTATTATATTTTCATTTGATACATCTCGTAGTTTTATTGAATTCGTTGTCTACACTTAAAAGGTGCACCATAAGAAATTTACAATAAATGTTGAATTATATCAAATTTTTCTTATTTATAATAAAATTTTAGTGTATATATATATACGAATTATACCTAATTATATATACAAATATATAATTATTATATAAAAATAGACATAAATTTGATACAAAATATACATTGATTTTATGCACAAGTATTATATACAAGTATACACAAATTTTCTACATAAAAATTATATAAAAAAATGGACATTAATTTTATACATAAACATATGAACCAAACTTTTTACAAATAGTTTAGAAAAACTTATTAGTTTTATTCACACGATACAAATTTCACAATTTTCAATACAAAATTATACACAAATTTAAAAATTTCCTAATTATTAATCACATATATACACAAATATTTTATAACTTATATCATACACAAATGTAGACAAATATTTAACACAAATTGGTCAATTGTATACATAAACATTACCAATTTCTGCAAATTTAGTACACAATATACAAAATGTATAATATTATTTATAGACATTAAAAAGTTTTCTAAAAAAAGACATTAAGAGATATAATTATTGTACACAAATATCATAAATTAAAATTTTAATTATTATATAGATTATTATTTTGTCCAAGCTCAATTCAATCTTATTTGAAAAAATTAAGTTCAAGCTAACTTAATAACTATTTGTAAGTTGAAAAAATATTAAATACATTCTCTATATTATTTTTTTCTTACCTTTTTTTATTATAATAATATATGATATATTTTAAAATTTAATGAATATTGAATGTTAAATAAATTTGAGGAATGTCATACCACATATATTTAAAAATATGAATATCATCATGATAAAAAACTAATATAAAGAAGGAATTTGATGCTCGTTCGAGTGATTTTTTTTTTTTTTACTTTTATTAAACTAAAGATATTATTATTAAAAATTGAAAAACAAAATAGCTATCAAATCTCCACCATTGTAAAAGTATCAAATAAAACCAAGATATATTTGCATAACTTTTTCAAACTAAAAATGACAATAAAAATTTATAAATAAAAAATAATCAAATCAAAATAAAGGAAGAGGGCAAAATTAGATCAAGCAATGCAAGTCATCAACAAGTTCAAAAAAAAAAAATTGTAATATTGTATTATAATGTTTTATAGCTATTTAGATAGAATCAAATTAATTCAAATTGAATTCATCTTAGCTCAAGCCAAACAATTTGGATCAAGCTCAAATTTGGCTAAATTTTAAAGCTATCCTGGCCTAATTTACAGTAATCACTAGCACCCCATAACTAGATTTCTATTAATTGAATTTAAGTTAGTTCAAGAAACCTACAGATTGAGGACCATTTATTTCTTGTTGGGTTCACAATTACAATCGTCAAGCAAATCAAATTTAGGTTTAGCAGGTGTCGAATTCGGCAGAGAGCACAAAGACTGCATGTGAAGTGTTGCACACTAATGCAAGTTTTTCTCTTTCAGCAAGTAATCACAGTTTTTTCTCCTTCAAAACGTAATTGAGCTGATTATTATATCGATATCTAATTTAATCGGCTCCACCTGCCAATTCAGTGTATTATTGACCACTAGGAGCCAGATGCCATTAATGTCCACCTCTCCAGTCCAAATGCAAAGTCCTTTGTGTTATGTTCAAAGTACCGAAAGGATTGATAATCCTTGATGGGAATTGGAAGCAAAGTACGCAATTAAATTGCCTTTCTTTCTTGGTGGCATGCACTAAACTAAACACATATTTTATGGATCTTGCGTTATATAGTATATTTTTCAATAATAAAAAAAAAAACACATGAAGAGTATGATCCATGTACATCTGCCCATAATAAAGTATGATCCATGTACATCTGCCCATAATAATTAATGATATCAAATCACCGCAAAGTTTCTTTCAATGTGCCCAAGATGTTCGTTGCTTAAGATAGTGGTATGGGTAAGGTCCTCTATGTGAATTTATATATATGATTATTTTTAAATTTGAAATTTATCTAAAATATCAGCCTGTTATTTATTAAATAATTTTACTAATAATTTATTATTTTAAAATTATAATATACCGTTATGTCAATTTAAAAAATCATGATATTAGAAAAAAAATAAAGATATTAAAAAACTAAAATCATTGATATGTATAATTGATTTTGATTCTAAAGCCAATTTAAGACGATTGATTGTTAATTATTTATTTGATATAAAATATATTCAATTAAAAATGAACAATTGTGATTTGTTAGATATCAAAATTTGATGTTTATTAAATTAACTGTGTAACACATAAGTGATGAAAATTTTCATCTAAAATTATAGAACTAAAATAACTATAAATAGAAAGAATTATTTGACAAAATAAGCAATAGAATTTTTTATATACACTACCTAATTACAAATAATTATAAATGAAAATAAAAAATTTATTAAAAGAAATTACAAAATAAACAATTAAAAAATACGAGACTACAAAATAATTTTTATATATTATCTATTTAAAAAATAAATATTGTTTATTTATTTATATATCTTATGTAAATATTTTATTTTATTATTATTTAAAAAACATTTTAAATGATATATTAAATTGTAGTTACACAATTGACTAATAAAAATTTAAAAATTAGTGAAAGTACAATAACATTAATCAAATATAAAGGATCAATAATTTTTTTTTTTTGGAGGCTAATTATATAAATATAATACAAGAAATAAAAACTTGTGAATGATGAGTTTATGACAGGAGGTCTGAATTAGGTAGATTAAGTGCCACACCACTCGCGTGCTTAATAGATCCTCAATTAACTGTTCTCTTTATAAACATTTCTGTAATTATTAAAGTATGATATTATTGAATTGATGAAGTCATCTATGACTACTGATTAAATTATATCAAGTCTTAAATCTCTAATACATTTTACCATCAAACTATGCCCTGCTGTTGTTTGATGATTCCATTAGTTGATGGACTGCTCAACACCTGATTTGTCATTAGATCATGCTAATCGCGGCAGCTGAAATACAGCATGCACATTTATAACCAAAAACTAAAGGGTGTCCAAAAAAAAAAAAGAAAAACAATAAAAAAAAATAGAGGCACCATTTGAATCCGAGTCCTATTATTCGGCATAATAATCATAACAAGGTTGTGTCTTTTGTTTTAAGCATATAATATAGGAATGATTTTTTTTTTTCATACAATTTAATGATCTCTATTTTCTTGTTCAATAAAAACATATACAAATTTTAAAATTAAATATGTGATTAAGAAAGTTTATTCAATTTAAATGAATTTATTTAAATTAAAATTTTATGGTAAGTAGCTATTATAATTTATCGAAATACATTATATAGATATAAGAATAAACTTTTAAAATTATTCAAAAAATGATTTAATTTTGATATATTACATAATCGTACATTCGATTGATATTTTAGGTTAGTAATAATAAAAAAAAAGTATTTAGAATGAGCGTTTGGCTTTGAAGTCTTTTCCTCAACAAAAAGAAATGAAAAATGATAAATTAAAAAACTCAACTGCTCAAACCAAACAAAATTACTCAAATAATAGCCGTTAAATTATTAGACAAGGAGACCTAATCAGCAATCATCTCATCTCTTAACATAAAAATATAAAAATTACCCATTAATTCTAATCCTATTTCTAACTAGAATCTCCCTTTCCATCCCAAATTAATTCCTATACGACTAACCGATAATCAGAATGCCCCAAAAAAATTCCCCTCAAAAATTAGACAAATGTATGCTTCCTTCTGACACAACCTATGCGTGTCTTGTGAGTTGCTACATATAACACACGCACCCCTAATTTTATTTTATTTTTTATAAATATTTTTTCTTCCCAATTTAAGCCAAAAATGCAAAAAATACATGAACCACCCCCCACCGGGGCTTCACCAGCGCACAAAAACGCGGCTATTACAACGCCTGTATCAGCATCGCTCGCTCGTGTGGCCCTCACTACTCTATTATTTTATTATTTCTAACAACCTTTTATAAGTGGCTTAATTGTACCCTCTTTTTCAGTCCCCAAAAATTTAAAGAAAAGAAATAGAAAGAGAGAGCAGCAGTGGTGTGGTGGTGGTGGTGGTGGTGGGGATGGCCACTGGAGTAGCCGATGGATTTTTCCGCTACGTATACGATGGGTGTCTTTCAGGTGGCGACACTGGGATAGAGCGCCGGCCGTACCACCGTAACTGCAGATGCGCACTCCATAATAAATCGAAAGAGAATTGTCCTCACGGATTGTCCAAGTGTAAAAAGGTGTCCTATCCCATTCGACGGTCATGGAGCGAAGGCTGTTTGGCTTTAGCAGTTGCTGCTTCCTCCTGCCATTCCTCCCCGTGTTCTTCTCCGTCTTCGCTGCTTGTCGAATTGGGGAGGACGGCGTCGTCTACTCATTTGGCCGATGAAGACAATTCGTCATCGAAGGTTTGATTTTGACCGCGTTGGATGGGATGGGAGGATCGGTTTTTGTCTGTGTTGTTGAATAATGAATCAGGTGTAAAGATCGAACGGGTTATGATGCGTCTTGATCTTATCTGGGTATCATCATCATGGTTTGCATCCATAAATCTGTCCAAAAAATGGGGTTGCTAACTATATCAGAACTTGTTTTCTTTTTCATTTCTTTGTTGTACTGTAAATTCCAAGTTCATATATCATATTTATATGCATGTGGTTGTCGTCCCCTTGAATTTTGTGTTTTTTTTTTTCCCTTCATTAATTATTGTTTCTGTTTATTAATTAAAATTAGCACTAGTTACGATGCAATTGAATCAGATGTAATTAACGAATGACAACAGAGGAGGGCAATTTACCCAGATGTTTATGAGACTTCTCTTCCAGTGACCCAAAACATAGAAATGCAGAATTCCTTCGTAATTGCAGAAAAAGATATGCTACAAATATTCATTCAGTTTATTACCCATTTCTTCTAATGAAACACACTGAAAATTTGATGATAGTTTATCATAATTAAATATGAGCAAACTATTAAACCCAATCACCCCATCTTCTCTTTGCCTCCGTGAGTAACACCAACTTGATCATGTGATTGAAATCCTTAGTAATCATCAATTTAAGTGGATTTTTTATTCCCAACTAGAGAAGTGTTCAACTTGTTGGTTTGATAGGTCAACACAAGGACACAAAAAAGTGCATATATTGTTGCATTTCACTAGGAATAGTAAGGTGAATCTGCTTGGCTTTTACAGTCCCAGAGACATGGAAGATTAATTTCCTAAACTATATATAATTAACGTCCAGATCACGTATATTTAGATTACAAACAAAATAGAAATAATTTTTTTTTTTTAGTTGGAATTGATATCTGTGGACTGCAATTCCCAGAGACATGGCACCCACTTTTCTTTACATGCTCATCCACCTAGTTCAGCAATCCATGTCACTTTCGTTATTTATTTATTGTTGTTGTAGATCTAAAAGAAAATTAATTCTTTGACATTATAATGTTAGATAACTATAAAAAAAAAATCGATAATTAGTAATTAGAAATGTAATTAGGCTACTCAAATCTATACTGTTTGTACTTTATTTGATTAGACGTTTTATGGTTTGAAGAAAGGCAGTATAAATTGGGTATATATTTAATATAGGTAAGCTTATGGTATAATTTTATTTTATAATCTCATTTTTATTTTAAATAAAGAATTGAGATTTTATTATAAAATAAATTTTATATTTTTAAAATAAATAATATATATTAAAATTAAATTTTAACTATTTATTTTTATTTTAAAAAAATAGGGAAAAGACCCTTCGCTGTATCTTTATGGTATAAGACAACGTTAATGCAGCTGGCAACATGAGACACGGTTAGAACAACTAATAAAAGTAGGAAGTTCTAATGCGGAATCTACAGACTATAGACACAGGCGCCACATGGACTCCCAAGTGCAAGAGTTCTTTAGCATCTACTTTGTTAAAAAGTGTTAATATATTATTATTTTTTTATTATAATGACATATAAATATTGGCTAATAATTTTGTAAAAAGTAAAAACAGTGAAATAAAATCAAAACATGAGGCATTTAACAACCGCATTGTCTTTAAAGATTATTTATCCTTCAGATTTTAATAAAAGTTTTAGAATTATTTATAGAGCAAAAATAGTAAACAAACAATATTAACCCAACAAAACAAGAGAAGAGAGAAGAAATTGAATTGTATTATCTCTACAAGCCAAGCAGTGATGCTGGTTATAGAGAAAAATAACAACGTTAGGTCATGTTTGGTTATATTAAAAAATAATTTTTTTTTTTAAGATGGGTGTTTTAAGATTTTAATATTTTTTTTGGTATAACCATATATAAAAATAACGATATAATATTTTAGATTTTTGAAATTTTTATTTTTAAAATTTTAAATCAAATTAAAATATCAAATATGAAAATAAAATTAAAATCAAATTTTATTTCCACTTTTTAATGAATCAAATCTTAAAGTGATCTTAAAGAAAAAATTTCATGAATTTTAAGAACATTTGCTGCAATGAGGGTGTTCATCAAGTAAGCATTTTGAAAGAAGAATTGGAACAATCTATAACCATTTGGAAAAATTCTTGGCGAAATTAATCCCTTATTTGGTAAAGGGTCGATAAAGTTTTATAAGTTAAAAACTTTCACACCTATTTAAAAAGCTAATTCACATGATGAAATAAGATTTTTAAAAGACTTGTAAACAGTTCAAAATCTCGTTTCCCAGTCCATTAATTTGGTGGATTGTTTTTTTAGTTTATTTAATTTTAGCTATTTTGATTTTTTATCTTTATTTTTATAATTTTTATTTAATTATCTTCTTAAAATTTATATTTAAAAGGTATTTTAATAATTTTAATATGAAATTTTCATTAAATTTCAAATTCTAAACGAAACTAAGTAAATCATAAATTATATTTTATTTTACTTCTTCTCAAATAAGACAAAATTATTAATATTAACCAATCAAATCTTACCATTCCAAACTTTAAAAAACCTTACCATTTATTTTTCTCAATAGAGTGCTGGTGTTCCAGTACGGTACTGCCTGAAACTCTTGCTCAATTGATGTATCCTATCGCACTCTTCTGCGGTGTCATCACCATCATCAACTCTGCTCAGCCGTTTCTTGTTATTACCATTTTGAGTGAGAGAGAGAGCTCAGTTTCCATTTTGGTTGAGCTCCAACTACTGTCATTTACAATCAAGTTGCCGCAAACAACTGACAACTGAAGGACGTTGACTGAGATGTAGAAGGCTAACAGTTAAGGCTGACTGTTAACTCTGTTTACTTTTTTTTTTTATTCAGATTTTATTCAAGCGGTTAAATTTTATCTAGTAACTTTTTGTTAAAGGTAAAAAAAGTGAAAAGATAATAAAGAATAAAAAATTTTATTTCTTATATTATATTAGTATTAATATAAATAATATAAAATTAAACATTATAAAAATAAATAAATAGTATAAATAATTACAGATCTAAGTATTGTTAAGATAGTCATATTAATAGTATAAAATTTTATTAATATAGTAAGTATTACTAATATAACAAAATTATTAACATAGTAATATGATTATTATAAAATTACATTAATATACTAATAAAAAATATTATTAATATTGTAATTATTTTATAATATATTAATATTATAATATATATATATATATATTAATGGTACCAAAATAATACTATGAAAATAATTATAAATATTATTAAATAATATAAACTAAATATGAATAAAAATAATTATAATATCAATCTTATATTTTTAATTTTATATCAAATGCAAGTAATTATTACACTTATAATATTTTATTCTCTTTTTTTAATCTATGCTTTTAAATATCAAATTATGTTTGTACATACATTTTGTTCCTCTTACTTACCCTTTAATTATTATGTTTTTCCTATTATTCTATAATTATTAACTCCGATTTCTTTAATTTTTTACCAAACGTATCCTAAATATTGTTAGAAGATAGAAAATTAGAATTATGTGATTAATTAGTTAAATATTACGACCTATCTACCATTTAAGTGTTTATTTAAAATTCATTATCTGAATAGTTAAATGACATCACAAGGGAATTGCAATCTCGATCTTGAATCAATTAAAACAAATACAAACAGCAATAAGAATTCTGTTATTAAAAAGAAAAAAAAAAAAAAAAGAATCCAGAAGTAATTAGTGTGATCAAAACTGGTAAAAAGATCATAAGGCATCATGATATTTAACAGAATCAAGACAAACGTAACCTTTAGCTTGTGTTAAAATGACAGCACACTTGCGCCGGAAAAGTGATCCAATGCAGATTAGAGATTACAGTCAGACATTAGAAAAGATCCCAGTTTCCCATTGTATAAAGAGATTCTTCATATGCTCCTTTTATTAGTTCGTCAAAATTCTCTTCTTTATGAACTATGCAAAGAATCAAATACCGTATATAATTTTAGAAACCTTTACTTTTTAAACAAAATGGGATGCAAGCCAAAAACCTCTTCATGAATCCCATGCTTTTCATCGCCCAGGAAGCCGATTCTCACATGTTTCATCTACTATAATGGGAAAGATAGTAACTGAGGGTTCAAAGAAGAAACAAGTAAGTTCGGTGGGAATACGATCAGAATAGAAAGAAAGGAAAAGCTTATAATAAATATTTTGTCTTTTACCTCCAACTACTGTGGAAATCAACGATGATGGCAAAGCTGTTCTTGAGTTCCACCGTCCAAGATAACGCATAATTTCTTTGTTTCTTTGTTTCTTTCTAGATTGCTCCGCAACCCTTATATATACACGTAAGTGGCATTTTCTTAATTCCATTTATAATCAAACATACAGAAATAAAGAAGTATTAAAGACGAGAGAGAGAAAGAAGAGAATTGCCCCGGAGCAGCTGATATGATGCTGCGGTGTGTCTTTGATGGAAGCATACCAATGAATGACTTTGAGATTGATCGAAGACCACACCATCATAACTGCAACTGTGCACTTGAAATTCAATGGCAACAATGGGGTGGGACATTCGAATGCTTGTTCTTGGCAAAGGAATGTATCTTTCCGAAAGAAGCAAGCATTGGTTCGTTGTTCTTTGTCCTTACCGACATCCGAATTCTCTTCTCAATCTTCTCTTCTCAAGAATTCAAGGGATAGAAACAGAGAGATGCAGATCAGACCCTCTTGCGGGGATGACGATACATTGAAGAAGGAACAAACTCTTTTAATCATCTGAAGACTAATCATCAGGATTACGAGGATTATCTTTATTATAATTTGAACTTAATTATGACACGAACAGTTTTCAATAATTTTCTTTTCATTCTTTCAATTAATTTACTGTTGAGGTGAAAAACTACATCATGTCTTACATTTTGTGCATGTTTAATTAGGAAAAATTTTCTGATGATTCATATATATATAATTTTCTGATCACAGTTGGGTTTTGAAAACACTGCTTAATTGATACTAAGATCAGATGTGAATAAATAAATCTTGCCCGTTGATTACCTAAAATAGTGAAGTTTTCTTTGGGAAAAAGCATTTAGTTGCTGTAACACCCCCAGCAATCTTAGCGTGGCAGGAAATAATTGCTAAGATTGGCCCCAAGTACTTGAAAACAAGTTGCTAGTAAGCCCCTTGTGAAGACACTCGCAATCCGATCAAACAAGCAACTTCCTACTTTAAACGCTCTTTCCATTGGACCAAGTGGTTCCGCCATGTGAAACTCAGACTCCCTGAAAATTTAATATCTAATTGTGACGCCATTATTTCTAATACTATCTTTCTATGTTACCATTTTATCATCATGCAACTAAATCTTTTCAGCATCGTCACCATCATATAGTTTTAACGTTAATCTCATCCAAATCCAATCTCTTTCAACAGTTGTCTTGTTTTTCCTCATCTACTTCCCAATCTCTTCGCCAGACCAAACAATCACACGCCTTTGCCATTACCAATGGCTTTCTTCCCCAAAGTATCTCTTTTTGCGCCTTCCTCATCCTCCGCTACGCAACTTTTCATGACCCATCAACCTGTCGCCATCTCTTCGACCAAACTCTTCCTTTCATTCGCGCTCCATTCTTGTGGAACACTCTCATTCGTGCTCTCTCCATTGCTGGAGTTAATGATAAGTTCAAAACCTACAATCGAATGGTTAGAAATGGCGTAAGCCCTGATGATCACACCTTCCCTTTTGTCCTCAAGGCGTGTGCCGATAATCTGAACGTTCAAAAGGGTATGGAGGTTCATGGGTTTGCATTTAAACTTGGGTTTGATTCGGATGTCTTTGTGTGTAATACCCTTATCCTATTTTATGGTAATTGTGGGAATTTGAGAGATGCAAAGAACGTGTTTGATGAAATGAGTGAAAGAGATGTTGTGTCATGGAATACTCTTCTTGGTGTGTTTTCGGTTAATGGGTATTATGTAGAAGCGCTTCATTTGTTTTGTGGAATGAATTTGAGGCCAAACGTGGTTAGTTTTGTTAGTGTGTTGCCGGTTTGCGCGGGGCTTGAAGATGAAGTGATGGGAAGGCAAACTCATTGTTACGTAGTGAAGGTTGGATTGGATTGCCAGGTAACCATATGCAATGCTTTGGTTGATGTGTATGGGAAATGTGGGAATGTGAAGGCTTCAAGGCAGGTTTTTAATGAAATGGTGGAGAGGAACGAGGTAACATGGAATGCAATTATTACTAGTCTTACTTATCTGGGGCATGATAAAGATGCATTGGTGATGTTTAGGTTGATGATCAATAAAGAGGTGAAACCAAATTCTGTCACCATCTCTAGCATGTTACCTGCATTGGTTGAATTGGAACGTTTTGACTTAGGTAAGGAAATTCATGGGTTTTGTTTAAGATTTGGAATTGAATCTGATGTTTTTATTGGCAACTCATTGATTGACATGTATGCAAAATCGGGCCATTCAACAAAAGCTTCTAATGTCTTTCACCTAATGGCTGAAAAAAATGTTGTTTCTTGGAATGCAATGATTGCTAATTTTGCACAAAACAGGCTTGAAGTAACAGCCATAGAGTTGTTAAGACAAATGCAAGCTCATGGTGAAATTCCAAATTTGATTACCTTTACAAATGTCCTTCCAGCTTGTGCACGAATGGGATTCCTGCGTCCTGGAAAAGAAATCCATGCTAGAACAATCCGCATGGAATGCTCTCTTGATCTTTTTGTCTCCAATGCTCTGACAGATATGTATGCAAAATGTGGTAGCGTAAATCATGCGCGAAATGTCTTTAGCATTTCCTTAAGGGATGAAGTATCTTATAATATTTTGATCATAGGATATTCTCAAACAACTGATTGCTCAGAATCTCTTAGTTTATTCTTAGAAATGGGCCTTGAGGGTATGAAGCATGATGTAGTTTCATACATGGGTGTTATTGCAGCTTGTGCAAATCTAGCTGCACTGAAACAAGGTAAAGAGATCCATGGATTAGTTGTGAGAAAGAATTTGCACTTGCACATCTTTATTGCTAACTCGCTTTTGGACTTCTATGTCAAATGTGGGCGAATTAATTTTGCCCGTGAGATCTTTGACCAGATTCCCAACAAGGACGCAGCGTCTTGGAATTCTATGATTTTAGGTTACGGAATGCTAGGTGAGTTGGAGATTGCCATAAACCTCTTTGAAGCAATGAAAGAAGATGATGTGGAATACGATTCAGTATCATACATTGCAGTCTTGTCAGCTTGTAGTCATGGTGGGTTAGTTGAAAAGGGGAAGAAATACTTCAAGGAAATGCTGGCTCAGAATATAAAGCCAACACAAATGCACTATGCTTGTATGGTTGATCTGCTTGGCAGGGCTGGACTTATGGAAGAAGCAGTGGAACTCATCAAAGGGTTGTCTATTCAACCAGATGCCAATGTATGGGGTGCTTTGCTTGGGGCATGCCGAATCTATGGGAATATAGAGTTGGCTTCTTGGGCAGGAGAACATCTATTTAAGTTAAAGCCACAACATTCCGGATATTACACAATTCTTTCAAACATGTATGCAGAAACAGGAAAGTGGGATAAGGCAAAGAGGGTAAGGGAACTGATGAAGTCAAGGGGCGCAAAGAAGACTCCAGGTTGCAGTTGGTTGCAAATTGATAATCGGGTTCATGCTTTTGTAGCAGGGGAGGAAATAGTGAAATTCAATCCAGGCCTTTGGCTTGCTGAATCATCATAAAATTATCAGCCTCACAATTGTGTTTGAAGGTTTACTTTAGAAAGAGATCCTAGCCTTTTACATTTTTCGGATGTGGGTGAAAGAAGTAAGCATGATTGTCTATTTTGAATCTCTGTTATAATTTTTCCTTGTCACCCAACTAAAATAGTCCGTATCAACATTTTTAGATGTGATTCGTTCTGAAAATTTTTACAGATATGTAGCTCATATTCCAAATGACAAACAATAAGATAATTTGGAAGCAAACAGAGTATTTTATTACTGGTATACAAGCTCCGACCATCTATATCTTCTTCCAATGTGCCTACCACTTGTTTCGCAATTTACTTCCCTAGATATCAAGAAAAAGCTCAAGTATCTCTGTGATCACCTAATTTTCATGTTGGGTTCGTCGATCTTGGGCAATAGATTTTCATCTACTGTAGCAATTGAAATTATTTTACAGGTTTAAAATTCAACACTACACCTTAGCGATGTGTTTAATTAGGCATCAATGTTAACTTTAGTCTATGGTAGAATTCACAGAATCTGCCGAAATAAGGCGACTGCTCCAAAAGCTACTTGATAAAAATAGTATATCGCTAGCCTGAAGATGCGTCTCATACAAACTCTCCCAAACTAATACTTTTAAGTTGAATTGTTCCAAAAACTTACTAACATGAGGTGACTTGATCTGTATGCAAAAGTAAAAAGAACACGGTAATGCTTCAACAGATGATACATCAAATTTTGGATCCAAATGATTACAGGAAAAGAAAAAAAAACCTTCCACCATCAAACACTATGATGATTGGTGACAAATGACGGCCTTGCAGGAAGAGTCACCATCTAAAGCCCACATACCCAATTCTTCTAGCCGCTTTTGAACCAAGTTCAGATCCATCTCCATTGACCAATAAACCATCTTTCCAGCCTGCAAAGAGGACTGGTTAACGCTACTGGTACCAATCTTAATGCCAAGGCTCATCTCATCAACCCAGGTAAGTCTTGCACCTTTCTGTTCCAACAACCGTGCGACCAAGTGAACAAATTTTCTACTTTCCCTAGGCACTGTAACTTGACCAACTGCAGCCGCAACCTTGCTCAAGAAATCATCATCCCAAATTTTTTGAGCTAAAGGTGAGCTTCTGATAAAGAAAGTCTCCGAGTTCTTCCCAGCATACAAGTCGTTAGATGTGTCTATTAACTCACGAAACAAATCAGTACTGACAAAAAGCATGTTTGCATCTACTATCCATGTATCATACTTGTACTCTAAACATTTCTTGATTACATAAGCTTTCATCAAAATGTCAACCAGCTTTGAGCTGGAATCTTGGAATTGGATTAATTTCTGTGCTGTGATATTATCTAGCAGCGGTTTGGCATCAATAATAGGATGTCCCCTTCTGGCAAGATCATACAAAAAATCAGAGTGATGACCCATCAATATATAGTTTTGAATGCCTAGCCTCTCAAAGTGGCATAGCAAGTTCCTTGTGATTGTTTCCGGTGTTTCAAATATACTCACAAGCAAAACAGTCTGCTGTTTCTTCACAGACGGAAGAACAGACCCAAGATCATCCATGTTCCTTACAATTCTTCCAGGGCGTACTTCTCTAAAACAGAAATCATACCATTTCAAATTACATAAAGGTTGTATTTCCAGAAAGTTGTAGTCAAAAGAACTTTCATCCACTAATTGGGAGTCTGGTCCAGCTGTTCTCCCATAGTTAACACCAGCATCCCTGTGAGAGACACTAAGTGCTCTCTCATGCCCCAAATTAGTGTAGATATTAAAATAGCCACTATCATGAATAAATTTAATGAACCAAGGAGTCCAGATCCTTTCTCCCATTCTTTTGTACCATCCACTTGTTACCTGCGTGTAGATGTTAGATTTTGAGCTAATTGTTCAAATAAATGACAAATAAAAGATTGAAGAATTGGATTACCATTCCATCAAGAAATGGCCTGATGCCTTTGGTCTTGTGCTTATCATACCACAACCTGAACTCTTTCCAAGGCTTTGGAAAGAGAATCTGACCCCAAGTGCCAACCAACTGATACAAGAATATTCGAGTTCCAGCATCCAGTTGTATTTTGTTTCCATGTTTACCTATAATCAGAAACCCAAAAAATCCAAATTAGTCTCAATGGAATTTGCATGCTAAAGGTAGGAGAATGAAGGCATAAAGGGCCATAAAATCAACAAAATTTTTCAATCCAAGTATACAAGGAAGGCAACAAAATATATATAGTGCACTTGCATTCTACTAAAAAAACATTAATATTCTGGCATGTTTAATTAAAGGCATAACCTACAACCAATAACCAGGCATTAAAAGATGTGTATGATTATTGTGAATCTTTTATAGTGATAACACTAAAAATGTTGCTTTATCTATTCTCATGATCAGCTTCAGAGGCAGGTGCTTTCTATCTAATTACACACATAGCATAGAGCATGTAACGAAATCCACAGGCAGAAAACAAGTTGAAGGCCATGGGTAGTAGCTCCAACTTATGCATTGAAATTTCTCTCAAGCAATGTCAAATGTGTTATCTAGAATAGCAGTATCACTACAAACATTTAGGTAAGTTGTACATCTTTTATATCTAGCACTGAAACTCAAGCAACTTCCATGTGCATGGATTTAAATAATGGCAATTATGTAACCGCCATTATGTAATGGTTTTTGAATGCCCCATTATTGCTAAGCCTGGTATTTAATGGGCAGAAAATTTGTTTGTTGTATAACAGCTGTTACATAACAATAAAGGCCATGCCGTTACTTTAAGGCTGGCATATGTCAGAACTTCTCATTTTTCCAATTTCCCTTCCATTCCTTCTTATTCTCTTTAGCTTCATGCTTAAGTGAAAATCTAAGGCAACATACTGAACAAGCTATTCTGGGCTTTGTATATTTTCTAGGTTGCAGGGACTCTGCCCCTGAGCTGCTTTGTGTAGTTATCATTCAGGCTAGGCCGGATCAAACTCCATAACTCCAAATCATTCTTCTCCTTGCTTACAAAAATTCATTTTTCGAGCTGCAATTCCATAGATGTTATTTAAATTAGTTGTTATTCTGGACAAAGAATATAAATGTTATATCGCTATCTATAGTGTTTTACACATTATTAATTGTGATTCTTAGTTTCAGTGAATTATGTCAATATTTCTTAGTTTGCAACATTTTGCAATTTTCTTCTAAGAATTTGTGCAATGATTTGCCATTGTCATTACCATTACATTACTGCTGTGACAGCGCTGTTACTATAACATGCAACCGCGATTGCAATTTAGAACCATGTTCATGTGTTATTCATTACCACTGTAATCAATTAGATGTCAAGATAAATGTAAAGGTTGAATGTAGTAGGGGGCTAAAGAGGTGATCATAGTGCATAAAAAACTTTATGGTTTCCATGATTTTCAATCCAGAGTACAAGGTTTAATAGCGAATAATTTAACATTCAGTATAAAATTTTCTTCAAGACATAGCACAAGGTTTAAAGCGCTTCAGTTACTCTTGCTAACACAACTCTAACTTATGAATGGCAAAGAAGTGATAATGTCAATAAAGCTAACAATAAAGTCTGGAATCATAATCCCAAAATTAGCTACCCTAAAAACTCAAAACAAGAGAGCATTCACAGGATTGTAAAGGCTGAAATAAATAGTAAATGGTACCTGGGACAAACCTTGGACGCTGAAGCGAGACACCATAGATAGAAGGACTAGAGCTGTTAACGTCATAGTAATAACTAACAATCACAGCCTTCACAAACTTATAAAACAGGGGAGAAACCTCCAAATCATCCTCCACAACAAATGCAAACTCATCATTGGAGCTTGGCCACCACGCCTCCAGCCACTGTGCCTGCAGCCCCACGTTTCCAGTGCGGTAATGCACAACCTTGTTCCCAAAATCCCAATGGAACCCATCAACGAACTCCAAGATCCTATGTGATTCTTCCAGTTTTTGGTCCAAAACATTAAATGAGTCATTCACAAAGGGAAAATGGTCGATGTAGATATGGAGATGGATAGTATCGCCATCATAATTAGCACTGGCAAGGGAATGAAGGCAGCGGGAAAGCGAGTCTAGCCGATTAAATGCAAGGACCTTGATGAGGAAGGTGAAAGGAGGGGCGTCTTGGGGACCGAGATTTTTGTTAGCATTACTTATTGTAATAACTTCAGCGTTGGGATGAGAGTTAGGGGTCAGAGGAAGAGAGGAATGATAGTGAGAGAATAAGAAGAGGGCAAAGAAGGGAAGAAGGAGGAGGAAAGGGAGGAATTGTTTCTTTGGTGGGCCTACCATAATTATCTATCGGGGTTATGATTCAGAAGAGGGGAAAGGCATTGTGAAATTTAGGTGGAGAGTGACGGAAAGAGAGATAGGCCTTTGTTTGCAGTGAAAGGAGATTATTGTTGAGGTTTCAGCTGATAAATCTATGAATTGAGAAATTCAACGATTTGAAGAGGTGAATCTATCCACAAACTGCTTAAAGACCTAAACTTTGGAGTAATAAGAGCATAGGAAAGGCAGTTTCATTTCTGGTTTGGATCGGGAATTAGGGTTCCGCTTCATTACACTATACAAACACTAGTAGACATGGCTAAGAGAAACTCACCAGGAGAAGACATAGTGTAGTTTTCTTTCGGCCAGAGAAAGTTTGTAGATTCGGGTTTGCCGTTTGCTTTTGGCGGTTTGGGAAGCTTAGCTCTAACAAACAGTTGCACCCGCCACTTCCACTTCATGAACCGATACTTCTTACTATCGGAATGTTGATGGCTGGTGCGAGATCAGAATCAGATTAGCATATTGACGGTTATTTTAAAAAAATTATATATATATATTCTAATTTATTATTTTAAATTACAAGTATATTTTTTAAAATAATTTTATTCAAAAAATAAGTCATAATAATTAATTTAAAATTCTTATTTACAATATTAAGTTATTGACTTTTTAATATTTTAATAGCGTGAATTTTATATCTCGACACATCTTTAAATTGCCACTAATAAATTTAAAAATTTTATTTAATTTAAAAATTTTATTTAACTTTATGCTCTTATTATATATTTAAATTATTATTGACTTTTATATTTTTATTTTTTATATTTATGAGAAAAATTATTTTTATTATATGATTATTATTTTGAAATTTTTTAAAAGTAATTTTAAATATATATTTGATTGTTAAATCTTAAAATAAATATTAAAAAGCTAAATAAGAATCTTAAAATAAATATTAAAAAGCTAAATAAGTTGAATTAAAAATTTCACTATAATTATTAGATAAATTGATTAGATTCAATTTTTTAAAAAACTTTTGTATTTACTATGACCAATTTAAAATTTAGGTTTAATTTTTTAATACTTAATTTTCAATTTTAGTGTAAGAATTTTTTTAATATTTTCAACTAATAGGAAAATGAAAATTCAAATAATCATTATAACTGATAATAGAAATTATTATAATGTTTTTAATTTTTTAAGTGTAAATATACTTATATTTTTTAAAATATTTTTTTTATTTATCGAGTGCATATTGTCAATATAGAGAAAATTCTTGCAAGAAGAATTTAATTTTAAAAGACAGTAAGTTTAGGGAAAAAAATAAATATTGTATATATTTAATAGATTTGAATATAAATGTAAAAAAAATTATAATTCTAATCGGAACTACTTTCTATCCAATATTAGTTGAGAAATTGACGCCGTCCACCTTTTTTTTTTATTAAAAACATTTATATCTCATGTTATATAAAAATATGTTATGGTATATTAAGATTTACTTTTTTACGTTATCTTTATTTTTTTATATTTTTTCACGTTGCACCATTTGATTATATTAAATTGTATTTTTTGTTGCACTGATTTTGATTCCCTCATTATGACGATAATTAAATTCTCAGTGCATTTCTTTTTCTGTTTGTCTATATTGTCACGTTTAGCTATATTTCCGCTTCTTTTTTTTATTTTTGTTTCTTTCATTCACTTTTTCCCTCTAAAAAAATGAAGAAAAAGAAGAAGATGAAGACGAGATATATATGAGATTTTATTTTTACTTTCTAATATCTAGTAGTTGTTTTTTTTGCTTATAATAAAAAAATCATGAGTTTTTATACATTTTAAATGGAAATAATTAACAAAAATATTTTTGACCTAAAAAATAGTTATAAAAAAAGAGGAAATCATGTTTGTTAGAGGTTAAAAATGATGTTTACGTTTAAATTGTTCTTTTTTTTCCATTTATTGATGATTGTATCAACAAAAATAAATAAAAAAATAAATATTTTCCCGCAAACTGTTTTCTATATTTAATTTTTGATAATTTTAAATCACTAATAAACTATTTATAATCAGTAATAAACCAAAATAAATCAGTAATAAATCATTTGTGAATATTTTACTGTATAAAAAGAACTAAATGTAAATATCGTCTTCAATTTTTTTTATTTATCGATGGTTGCATCAATACAAAATGAACACAAAATAAATATTTTCCTGCAAACTAGTTTTTGTATTTAATTTCTAACCATTTAAATCAGTAATAAGTCATTTGTAACCTAGTAATACACCAAAATAAATCTGTAATAAATCATTTTGAAAATATTTTATTGTACAAGGAAAACTAAACGAAAACATCGTCTTCAAAATAAACAAAAATAAACTATTTGTAAATCAGTAATAAATAAGAAACAAACCATTTGTAAACATTTTGTTGTGTAATAATAACTAAACGCAAACATCGTTTTCAATTTTTGATAACTCAATTTTTTCTCTCTTTTATGACTGATTTTAAGTTCAAATATATTCATTTTTAACTGATTTTCATCCACAATATATCAAAAATCATGATTTTTTTTTATTTTAAACAATAAAACAAACATTCAAAATCATATTAAATTTGTTTTTAAAGTGACAAACATATATAATGAAGAGCTTTTGCTGTCTAAAACACATTTACAAATCTGCAATTGTGTGCGAGAAAAAGTATCTATTTTATTGGTTTTGTCCATCAAAAAATGTGAACAAACTTGAAAACTATTTGATCCATCAAGAAACGTAAATGAATTTGATAAAAGAAATTACGTTTGAGAAGAAGAATCGATAATGGTGGAAGAACGATTTGAAAACTTTATTTCTTAATTTGATGAATCTAACTGGTTAAAGTAAAAAAAGTCTCTTGGTTTTTAGGTAACAAATTTGCAATTTCTTTTTTTATGAAGATAATTCAGGAAATGATAAAAACTGTGTATTGTTGATGATTAATATTCATTCCACGTTGATAAAAATAAGAGTTTGTTAAAGTAATAAGATTTGTTTCTCATATTTTACTCAATTCAGTTATTAACAGATTTTGAGCCTATATTTGTCAAAATTTTGTTAAGTCAATTTTTTTAAAAATTATAAATGTTTGAGGTAAATTTATTATTAATATTTTAATTTTATGTATTTATGTCCTTATCCTATATTAATTGTTGTCCTTGAATGCCAACCAATTCTAATCCAATAAAACCATGTACCAACCAAGGCCTGAATTTGGTCCAATTGACATAAGCCCAATCCAAAACCACCTTTCAGAAGGTTTCATAGTTATGCATCACTAATCATGTATGTGATGTTTTTTTCTTTTTTCTTTTTTTAGAGAAGAGATAAAAGATATTCATTGATTGAAAATAGTGCAAATCAGAAATATAAAAATTTACATAATAATATGCTTTAATCAATAATATTTTTCAAAGAAAATTATAAATATGAACATTTAGTTTTTTTTTTTTTCCCACTTATTATCTTCCATTTTACAAAAAGATTTGTGCAGTCAACAAAATGCAACTATGTGAATAGCTTCCTATGATTTTTAGTTGCTTTTCATAAGTTCCTTGCCATTCCTACTTGAAAAAGGCATATTTGACCATCACCAATCCAAAAGATTGTTGCCAAACGGAAAGCAGGGGACAGAGGAAATCTACAAACGTAGCAGTTAACAACAATTTTCTTCGGAGAACACTATGCCAATAACAAATTGAAAGACAAGCTGAACCGCAACAAGCTGGCTCCTCACTCTCTGTCTCACTTACGCCACCACACTCAAGAACTAGAGAACTAGAACTAGAATAATTTCCTAGGAATCAACATTTCTTATATTCGTCTAACTACCAAGCTTCTCTCGGATTCTACAGATTTTTTTCTTTCTAGATAACATCTACACTCTCACCTCAAGACTAATTTTCTTCTGTATATAAGCACTCCAGAGCATGCATGAGAGCTTCACAACATACAAACCAACACATCTATACAAAAACAGTGGATTCATAAAAGGAGGAGAAAAAGAGGAAATAATGGCCACTGGAGCAGCTGACATATTGCTTCAGTGCGTCTTTGATGGAAGCATATCGATGCATGATGTAGAAATTCAGCGTAGGCCTTACCATCGCAACTGCAAGTGTGCATTGCACAAGTCAGATAGCCTTTCCCCTACTGCTCGTTCTCAACACAGGACTATATCATATCTCAAGCAACACGTATGGAAAGGTCGTTCCTTGTCAATAGTAGACAGGGAAGATCCTTTCAAAGCTCTATCTAGTACAGTGAAAAATGAAAACTGCCAAAGACCTAATACAGTAGGTTAGCAGAAAAAGGTTAAGATCAGAGCAGCCATTTTCTTTATTTCTTTCTCCTCTATTCTAGTCCTCCGATGCACCTTGAGATAATGAAACTATCCAGAGGAATTGAAGCACGACCATTTTCCAGTGAATTTGTTTACTTTCTTCTGTTGTTAATGTAAATGTTCCTTTCCTGCTTACCATGTTGGCCCCTGAATTCATAAATGGACATAGGTAATAGAGATCTGCCAATTTGTTTCCTTCTTCAAGTCTATTATCAAGCATAAAAATGGTACAGATTCATAGTACTTTTCTCCAAACAGCATTAGTTCACAAGAAATTCATTTGCTGGAAAAAGTGATTTTACAAAGCTTGAAGAAATTCATTTCCTTAAAAAGCAAGAATTAGAAAAATCATCCCTTTGCTGAACGTAAAAGCACAACTTCAAAACAGGGCAATGGATGAGACAATAATACAATTGCATTTAGCAGCACAGCCCAGCATTCTGAGTAAATACCATGTGGCAATATCTGATTAAATTTTCTGTAAGATCAAATATCTTAAATTACATAATCCTAAAAGATTATGACCAGATATATGCAAACGGCAGAAAACTAAGAACTTTGAATTTACACATTGAAGCTTTCAATCAAGGGGCTCAGTATGAGACTCAAAGCAAACATAACTTGAACATTTCGTAAGAGTCTGAGTTAATCAGAATGTAAAGAGGTTGTTATGTGCAAAGAAAATGCTTGGGTAAATTTCACGGACTATCTCTCAAATAATACCTTGTGCACATAATAATTCCTAAGCGGAAAATTGTAAAGATAAAGTCCCTCTATTCATCCGATCTTGCCTTAAAGTTTAAAATGACCATACTATCCTTACCATTTATCTCTTATTCATTTTCTTAGTAACCGAATAGCAAAAAGAAAAAGAAAAAGATTTGAAGCACCTGCTGAGATTTAAGAGGAGAGGAGGAGAATTAAAGCAAACAAAAGCTAAATGCTCATAAACAACAAAGGAAAGGGGGAAAAAAATAAAAAGTAAAAGCTCCACCCATCAATAAAAGCTTTTGTAGTTGCAGAGCCATGATCTGTTTAAGTGTAATGCCAAACATTTTCTTAGTATCCAAGAGCTTCACCCATCAACCCAATAAATTTAGCAAAATCAGAAATCAAACCTAATATTCAAATCCAATTCAAAATAGATTCATTGCTATTAATAGAAAAATAAAACACAAACAAAAACTACAAACCCACAAAAACAACCCATTCAAACTACTCTTATTGATTCATCGAAAACCCATCAAACAACCCCTTCCTCATAAAAAAAAGCAAAGAAAAAATTATGGATGCTATTTCATCCAACTATCAAGCCAACTTCAAACCCAAACTTGACGGTTTCGACTCCCTTTCTACCAATCTCACAGTTTCTCCTTATAGGCAAAGATCCATTCACTCTCATCATTCAAACCGATTCTAGAATTGCACAACTGCTACCACAAAGAGAGAAGCTCTAACTTACCTATGTTTGGATGTGTGGTTATCATAGGTCAGCCTAAGAGCGAATCCCTCAAGAGTATTGCTTTCTCCATTTTTTCAGTCTAATGTGGAAATATCAAGATAATGAGCAAAGAAGGTGGGAATTAGTAAGGGAAGAAAAATCACCGCTAAATTCAGATTGGGAGGAAGTGAGATTGAGACTTTTGGATCTAGGATTACAATGGCTTCAAAAATTTTTGCAGATCCACGAAACTTTTGCCTTTTTTTTTTGCATGGAATTGAAAGTAGTAAATGAAAAATATGTAATTAGTAAGGATAGTATGATCATTTTTAATTTAAAAAAGTGATGATTGAGTGTCAAATCAGCTTTCAAGCAAAATCTGTTCAATTGAGAAATTTTATCTTTACAATTTTCCATTTAAAAATTATTATGTTCACACGTTATTATTTGAGGGATAATCAATGAAATTTACCTGAACATGCTTGCTTGCTTTTGCTGAATATTTGGGCAAAACAAATAAAAATTCGATCTCTGCTAGTTTGAAACTAAGGCTTAATTAACTAAACTATTACCACACATATATTTATTTATTTTTGAAAATACACCACACGTTTAAGTTAAAGGGATTTCTACATGACATGAGGAGACCAAAATTAAACAATTGAGAGATCACAACAATGAATAATAAGTTTCATTTGTTTTGTGAAAAATATTTATTTAGATTTTTTTATTTTTTAATATTTGATACATTTAGAAAAATTGATTAATGAAAAATATTTTGCTAATCAATGAAAACTAAACCACTTTTAATATTAACAAACTCATCCAAATGAAAAATAAATCATATAAATATATATTCATTATCACCAATAATCATTGATTATCAACACTCATCATAGTCGTTACCAATTGATAACGGTTATAGGTGACAAGTGGACTTTATAAAAATTTTCATTTTTAATATATTTTTTATATTAAACAATAAATAATATAAATATTGTGTTTGTGATCTAAAAGTTGTTACAATCTTATAAATCAAAAGTGAATCGCCAAAAAATATATTTCTAATAAAATATTTTTTATTTTTTATAAATAAATTATTTTTCATGAAACAAACGGAGCATACATAATTAAACAATTTAACACATAAAAAAAATTGTCTTCCTTCGAATGAGTTAGTTAAAAGCCGTTGCTCTGGAGTTAACAATGCTAAAGCTCCAAAGTAACACCAAATAATCCAAAGTGAAGCCAAAATGATAACAGGTATTTTAGGGCACATGCCTTGGTTCTTACAACACATCACTTTCCACATTCGATAGATTAGGCAAGAAAAAAACACTGTAAACATCTATTCTGTAGTTCACTCCGTACCTTGACAATTAGTCCTCTCTTACCATATGAACAGTTCAGAAAACAAGCAAAACATTCCAAGGTACTTAAATTCACATGACCATGTAAAGCCCCGACACACTCACATGGGAGTGAACAGAGGAAGTTCAAAACACCTGTTATCTTCTACCTAATTTATTAGTCCGCTGACCTACTTAACAAAAAAAAATTCAGGAGATTCCATCCAGACAAACCATAGTCATCAATGTCAAGTCACATGTTTTAGTAAATAACTACCACATAATAACATTTGAATATCAAATCATGTCTGTCCAAAGATGTGAATAGTGAGAAATTATTAACAATAAATGGCAACATGTAGAAATCAATCTAGATTTTGTTGCATACATCACTTCCTACATACATAAGAACAAAACAAGTTTCCTTCCTTGGAGTTTGTCAAAGTTTGTTCTTCCGGTGGCAACAAGGCTAAAACCCTCGCTGTACAACAGATTCCTGAAACAACCTAGGACACTCCAATTCCCAAGCTAAGCCGTTCCCTGAAGTTCCTAGGTCACTCCCTCTCCACTCGCCCTGAGTAAATGGCACAGTCAGTAGTTGACATGTATTGAAAGATATGCATACACTTTGCAAACTTGAAAGATGGTACTATTACATATACTGAAGTTCTAAATTTTTTGGGTGATTTGCCCTCTATATACTCGTCATAATAACAATTAAAAAGAAGAAGTCCTTCAGACATTCCTGCCTAAACGAACACCATATGTCGGAAAGCATTAGGAATAATTGGAAACAGAAGTAATCAATATTCTAAAAAAATTTCAACATATCTCTGCTGCAGAGCAATTATCATTAGAAACAATAATTCATGGAGGGATCAAAGTTAAGACCATGGAACCGTATAATAGTATAAAGGAGAGTTATCAAATAAAGCAGATTTATTTTGTTGCAAAGGAATAGTGATAAACCACATATAAAACTACAAAATTTAAATCACATCAGAACATTTAAGAATTTTCTTTGAAGAACCCTAAGCAGAAACTCAATGCTAATAACGAATTGAAACCATTCTAAACAAGAACAACCGATGCCAAGCTCTTCTCTCTCAATCTCTGTCTAGATATAATGAAGGTGCCATAGTCAAGAACTAGAATTTCTCTAGGAAAGAACCTTAGTTATAATTCTGTGATGTAACTGCCACGAGAATATTTAAACTGAGCTTGTCTTGGGTTCAATGTGTAACACTAACAAATACTAATTGTTTGTTTTCCACACGTATCAACACTAATCCTCTGCTCTATATAAGCACTTTAAAGCATGCAAGAGCATCACAGTTTACAAAGTCATACATCTAGACACCCCCCTACCCTACAACCAACCTATAAAAAGCAGTACATACAGAAGAGAAGAAGAGAGAATGTCCTCCGGAGCAGCTGATTTTTTGCTTCAACGTGTCTTTGATGGAAGCATATCAATGCAAGACCTGGAAATTACGCGAAGGCCATACCATCGTGACTGCAAGTGTGCATTACATAAATTAGAAGGCCTTCATCCCAATGCTTGTTCTCATCATACAATTATGTCATTTTCCAAAAAACAGGTTTGGAAGATTGTTCCTTGTCTATAGTAGCTTCCAAATTTTCTTCTCATTATTCTCCTTGCAATGATTTGTTCAACAAAAAACGGAGAAGCCCCTTCCTGAAACATAACAAGGAGACAACAAATACTGCCAAAGACTCGATATAATTCGATAGAGAAAAAAATTAGGATCTGATTAGCTATCTTGCTTATTACTTTCTCTACTTCTAGTCTCTTGGTGCATCTTGGGATGATAAAATTACCCCAAAGGAATTTAAGCAGCAGCATTTTCTGGCACATTCGGGGAAAGGCAACTGTTTTTAGGTATATGTCACGAGAAAACTAGTTTCATTACAAAAGAAGCAAATTAGCTCATGTTACAGAATTATTTGGGAAGTAATGAGAAATATTCATAATAGTTGGAGAAGTACATTGCCTTATGGAACAAAATCACTTGATCCTTTATCAAAAAGCAATTAGAAAGTTAAAAAGCAAAAGGCTTATTAATTAAAGAACCTGTTTTAATTGTCTCTTATATGGAAAAAGAAAAAAAGACAAATGAAAACCCTTTTTTTCCACACCATGTGGATCTCTAGTACAGTTCTACAAACGCATTTTAAAAAGTCAGGTTGCTAGCACTACATTTTAAATCCACAGAAATCTAGGAACTGCAGTCAACTGGATGGCAAAAACCTGCAGTTTGAATCAGATACCAGGTTCAAGTCACAATATAAGTCATTGCCTGCATGACGCACAAAGCAAAAAATTAAAATGAGAATAAGATGAGGGTACGTGTGAATGACAAATTCCTAAGCATAAACCATATATATATATATATATATTTGAGCTTTTGTCCCTTATGATCAATATACTTTGGAGAAATTTTGTGCTCAAGATCAAAGCTAAATCATCGAATCATATATGAATCCCAAGGAGAGTTGTGAAACAAAAGATTGAGATCATTTCATGTTTTATTCGACATGATCTATCATGTTTAAACAATTTCAACTATTTGAAATGAATGATTGATATTTAATTTTAGTATGTAACTTTTCACAAAAAACAAAGTCAGATTATTATATTGGAAGGCAAAAAATAAATAATATTATAAAAGTAGATATTTATAACTTTTTTCATTCAAAATTATGACAAAATAATAGTTTTTAAAGAGGGTTAATAATTTTACACATGGGTTGTAAGGATATATAAATTATTTTTTAAAGGGAGTTAATAATTTTTTTTATATACCTATATTATATATGGGGAAAATTTTACTTTGGCTTCATCCCTGCTTTTCATTTTCTAAAAATCAATTTAATTGTTCTGATGAAATCTCAACCATTCATTTCAAATGGATTGTTGGATTTATTTAAACATGATAGGTCATGTTGAATGAAACATAAGAGATCTAAACCCTGAAACAGAGAATATCATTTTGTTCCAAAGGAACAGTCGCCAACCTCACAGAAAATTGCAAAATTGGGGTCATATCAGAGTAGTTAGTTAACAAGAATTTTTTCCGGATAATACTATGGAGAAACGCAATGCGCATAATAAAATGTAAGGCAAGGAAACCAGAAGAAACCAAGCTACTCTTTGTCTTTTGTGTTGGACATAATAGAAGTGCCAAAGTCAAGAACTAGAAACTTTCCTAGGAATGAACGTTTGTTGTACTTTTGTAACTGCCTGAACAAGAATCCTTAAACCAAGCTTGTCTTGAGTTCTACGTGTAGCATTGACAATTTGCTTTCTAGGTTATATCCACAGTCTCGCCATCAAAGCTAATTCTGTGCTCTTTACAAGCACTTTCAGAGAATGCATGAGCATCAAAGCCTCCAAAGTCACATCTACACACACACAGCTACAACCAACCTATAAAAAGCAAAACATTCAAAAGAGGAGAAGAGAGAATAGAGAGAATGGCCACTGGAGCTGCTGACTTGTTGCTTCAGTGCGTCTTAGATGGAAGCATATCAATGCAGGACCTGGAAATTCAGCGAAGGCCATACCATTACACAAATTAGAAGGCCTTCATCCCAGTGCTTGTTCTCAGCACGGAATCATGTCATTTTCCAAAAAACAGGCTTGGAAAGAGTGCTTCTTGTCTGTAGTATCTTCCAAATTTTCTTCGCGTTATTCTTCTGGCAATGATTTGTCCGACAAAAAAAAGAGACGATCCTTCCTGAAACATAACAAGGAGGCAATAATGCTGCTAAAGACTAAATGTAATTGGATAGGGAAAAAGATTAGGATCTGATTAACTATTTTGTTATAGTTTCTCTATAGTCTTCTTGGGATGATAAAATTACCCCACAAGGATTTAAGAGCCAGCATTTTATGGCACATTCACGTAAATTCTACTACTTCTAATGTATGTCACATGAAAACTGGCTTCATTTACAAAAGAATCTAATTAGCTCATATTACAAAATTATTAGGGAAATAATAAAAAATATTCATATTGGTAAGAGAAGCACATTGCCTAATGGACCAAATAACTTAATCCTTTATCAAAAAGCAATGTGAAAGTTAACGAGCAAAAGGCTTACTAATTAAAGCACCTAATTTAATTGTCCCTTATATGGAAAAGGACAAATGAAAAGACAAAAGGAGGGAAAAAAAAAAAAAAGTAGGAAAGAATCAATTGAACCAAAATGAAATTTATTTATTTTTTTACACCGTGTGGATCTCTAGTAGAGTGCCATGAACAAATTTTAAAAAGTCAAGTTGCTAGCACCACATTTTAAATCCACAGAAATCTAGGAACTGCAGTCATCTGGATGGCATAAATCTGTAGTTTGAATCATATGATGCCAGGTTCAAGTCACAATATCAGTCATTGCCTGCATGAAGCACAAAGCAAAAAATTGAGAGAATAAGATGGGGTACATGTGCATGATAAATTACCAAGTTAACCAGATAATTCAGAGGCACAAATCAGATATATGTATATTTGGGCTTTAGTCCCTTACGATCAATATACTTTTGAGAAATTTGCGTTCAGGATCAAAGTTAAATCATGGAACCATATATGAGTCCAAAGGAACAGTGACCAACCTCGCGGAAAATTACAAAATTGGGATCACATCAGAATAGTTAGTTAACAAGAAATTTCTTTCGGAGAACATTATGAAGAAATACAATACGCATAACAAAATGTAAGGCAAGCAAACCAGAACAAGCCAAGCCAAGCTACTCTTTCTCTCCAGTGTTTGGACATAATAGAGGTGCCAAAATCAAGAACTAGACACTTTCCTAGGAACGAATGTTTGCTATAGTTGTGTAACTACCTGAACAAGAATCTTCAAACCAAGCTTGTCTTGAGTTCTACGTGTAGCACTGACAAATACTAATTTTTGCTTTCTAGGTTATATCCACATTCTCGCCCATCAATACTAATCGTGCTCTTTATAATCATTTTCAGAGAATGCATGAGCATCAAAGCTTCCAAAATCACATCTATACACATACAACTAAAACCAACCTATAAAAAGAAAAACATTCGAAAGAGGAGAAGAGAGTAGTAGAGAAAATGGCCACTGCAGCTGCTGACTTGGTGCTTGAGTGCGTCTTTGATGGAAGCATACCAATGCAGGACCTGGAAATTCAGCGAAGGCTATACCATCGTGACTGCAAGTGTGCGTTACATAAATTAAAAGGCCTTCGTCCCAATGCTCGTTCTCAGCACGGAATTATGTCATTTCCCAAAAAACAGGCTTGGAAAGATTGTTCCTTATCCATAGTAACTTCCAAATCCTCTCATTCTTCTCCTTGCAATGATTTGTCAAACAAAAACAGAGAGGACGCTTCACAAGCTATATCAAGTAAGCAGTAAAATCTGCCAAAGAATTGATACATCTGGCCAGAAAAAGGTTAGGATCTGAGAAACTATCTTGTTTTCTCTTTTTTTAGTCACTTGGTGCACATTGGGAAATAATCCCAGGAGTATTTAAGCACCAATATTGTCCAGGGCATCCATGTAAATTCTTCTGCTTTTAATGTAAAATCTCATTTCCAGTTTACTGTGTTTCCCTTTGAGAGATAAAACTACATACAGACAGAGGTTTCAAGGTTTTCCATTACCTTAGACCGCAAAACGTCATGACTATCATTGATAGAGAGACTACTTGGTTCAGCATTGCATTTTTGCTGCATAACTGCATGTTACAGAATCCGGATACTATTTTATTGATATAACTTCCCTACCTCGGTTTCCATATTAGCTTCTGTAGTTTGTATCCAAGCACTTAGCTGTGGACTTAAATCTGGATAGCATTAAAGTTAGCTTATGTTAGCCATTTTCTTTTCAAATATGTTATTGCAACTGAAAAACTTTATATATATATATATATATATATATATATATGTTAAATAAAAGCCTTGTGCAAAGGCATTTTCTTTTTTCTCTATTGATTGGTTGCGGTGGCTTTTCCAATGTTACAGGCCGACTACTCCGTTGAACCCAAGCACAATAAGCCAAGCCTCTGCCTAAATTCCTTTGTCTTTCTCACTAGGTAGACATATTAGAGAAGTCTCGATAAATGCTAAAACAAACCAAGGAAGGTCAACACTCAACAAGTAAAACAAACCTAAGAACAAACGTTTGTCTCACATGCATAGACTAATTGACCAAAAACCATTGAAGTTTTCTCTAGTTTACAAGGGAAGTCAAAGCATTTTTCTCTCTATATACTCCTAGACGTCAATGTTAGTTTAATTTCCACTCTAAATAAATTCAGAAAGCATATAAAATGTTTCAAGACATTAGAAATCACTGATGTTAGACACATAAGAACATAGAAGAGAAAGGTGAAAATGGCCATCACAGCAGCTGACTTAATGCTATGCTCTGTCTTTGATGGATGCTTATCGATGTGTAATTTGGAGATTGAGCGAAGACCATATCATCGCAATTGTCACTGTGCACTGCACAAGTTAAAAGGTGTTTGCTCTGTGGCCTGTCCTCAACAGAGGAATATTTTCCTCCCAATGAAGCAGTCATGGAGAGATTGTTCTTTGTCCATAGTAGTCCCTAGTAACTCAGCACCTAGCCAAAGAGATGCAAAGAGGACATCATTAAACCAATGAAAAAACTTCATTGAAGGCTGTCACAGTTGAGTTAGAAGTATCAGGAAAAGCGTTAGAACTTACAGATCAAGTTATCTTACTTTTCTTATCTCTTGTTCTCTAGCAATTCTCAAAACTGTAAAATTTCTTGAGCAAATATGAGTCTAGTTCTTCAATCTTCGTCCTTGTAAATTCTGCTAAATGCATTCTATCTACAAAGAAATCTGTTGAGTGTTCCATTCTAGTTTCTCATACTTCCAAAAAGTTTAAATAGCAAAGGAAGGAAACTAAGGCTTAAACAGCAACATACAACATATGACAACTTAAGTTCATATGCCTTTTTCATCTTCAACATTATTTCTCATATGCCAGACCATGCATTCTGGCAAAACAAGATATGCATGAATAGGCGTTTGCGCTTGTGCATTATTGTGTACTTCTTTCAAATATGCATAGGCAAGATCCTATTGCTGATATAAATATAAGAGATAATCAAAGATTGTGGTTATACATTCAATTCCAACTTACCTTAGCACACTTAATTCTATTCTCTCTTTACCTTATAGTTTTCTGCATCAAAACTATAATCACAAGCACTACTTCAATTAGATATCCCTAAATGCTGCTTAAAGATCCAAATTATCAAGTTCTGACCCACTACAAGGCTCACAAAAAAGAACCATCTAAAGCTGTCCTAATTTGCCGAGGATATCTACATTTGACCATTGCTTATGTTAAGAAAAATAATGAAAACTGTCTTCAGATGCCAACCACATTTTTGCTTGACCTGAATTATAGGATCTCAAAGCCTTGCTTCACACGATTTCTATTACCTAAGTCAGAATACATTAGTTGCATAAAACAGCTACTCTTGCCACAACCAAGAACATTTTGCCAAGTTCAACATCTCACCTAGATATTCACACCATTAAATGGGCACACATATATTATAGTTGTTGGAAATGTACAGTTAATAGTGCTAAATTGGAATAAAGGACATCACTTTGGGAATTGGAATCAGTCAAATGAAGAGCTACCATGCAGATCCATTATCCTCACCGCAACCACCAGGCAAATGAATAAATATGAAGGTACATAGCCATAATATGTATGGGAAGTGAAATCACACAACCACCAGGCAAATGAATAAATATGAAGGTACATAGCCATAATATGTATGGGAAGTGAAATCACATATAATCCAGACCCTAAGTTGCATGTCAATTTCCATTTAACAAAAAAAAAAATATCAGTCTCATTCTGGTTAGTTACTTCAAAAGGAGTTCCAACTCAGTAATCTATGCTAAAACCCCACATACACAAAAATCTAACCCCACCTAGACAATTATGAATTGCCTCTTGTACATGCAAAGGACAAATATTTATAATCATTCATGTTCAATTTCCACTCCAAAACCAAACTGCATAATTGTTAATCTAGAAGGGCTTCATCCTTCCTTTTTTTTTTTTTTTTTTTTTTGGTTTTGCCTTCTCTTTTAACCAGCATTACATTGAAACTAAATCTGTCGCATCCTAGAAGTAGTCACCTAAATCACGTGTAACTGTGATATATTCAAAAGGTTCATTGTCAGTCAAATTCAGTGCACCTGCAATAAACTATGCTTGTGAATCCAAACCACACTAAACCAAAGCCGCAAGGCATCGAAAGCCTATTCCTATCATCCTATGAATCTGTGTCTGCGTATGCCTGTCTGTGTCTATGTAGGCAAAACTTAGGGCCACCTGCTAGGAAATAATACTGCCTTAGGCAAGCAATCAACTTGGATGCATCACTAATTTTGCAAGAACAATGTTCTCTGAACTTTAGAAGCAGAGCACTAAGATAGAACTTTTTATTTCGATCACATCCACGCATCTCCTGTCGATATTTGCCCCCCTATATAAACACTTCAGAAACCATACAGAAATTTCAACACAGAAATCGGCATGAACTTCTCCTTGCCTGCTCAACTGTGCATGCACATCAACCTCCCATCCATACAAATACACAAAAATATATATATATATATCTAAAAGAGGAATAGAAAAGAGAGTGGCTAATAGAGAAGCCAAGATGATGCTTCAGTGTGTCTTTGTTGACGGCATATCAATATATGTCCCAGACATTGAGCGAAGACCATACCATTGCAACCGTGGCTGTGCACTCCACAGCTTCCAACATGTGTGCTCCAGTGATGATACTCAGCAAAACAATACAAAGTTCCTGAAGAGGCAGGCATGGAATCACTGTTTATTGTCCATAGCAGCTGCAGAATTCTCCATCCTATCTTCTTTCCAGGTTACTCATCATCATTGATCAGGGATGGAAGGGGCATAAAAACAACTATGTCACACAGATGACACGAAAGTTGTTGGAGGATAATATAACCGTTGGAATAAAAGGTCAGAACTGAAAAATTTTAATGATATATATAGTTTTCTACCCTTTCTTGTCCCCTAATTTCCTAAAATACGAATAAAATATATTAGTTTCTTTATCCTCATCTCTTTAACATGATCTTCTGTTTCTTACATGTCTTGATCGTAGCAGAAGATATATAGGTTATATGACCGTTCAGCAGAAGAATGTTCAGTATTCCATAACACGTCAGCAAGATCCATCAAGCAGAAGTCGCAACTAATCCACAAATTTACATGAGAAATATTGAACCATTACCAATTTAAGGTGAACTAGCAGCACATCCATCAAGTTTTGATATGAACAAGATGATCCGACATGGCAATATTTGATGATCTATGCGCAAATACAAGTTAACTTGGGCCACTTGTGATAGAAAATTAGATAAATATTAGGAAAGGAAAAAGATTAAGTCACTTAACTCGGGCTATGCTACAATTTGTTCCCAAAAGCATTGTCTTGTGCTTCAAGATGCCTTCTTTAGCATCCAGTACCTCACATTAAATTTATAACATAAATAAATTAATAAAAAATGACTTATTATAGAACAGATAAAATAAATATTATATTGATCTATTTTTCCATCGCAAAAAAAAAAAAATCTTGAAAAGGTAAAGCAGCCTGATGACAGACACACAGACACACACACAATGATGATAAAAATGACACAAAAAAAATTACTTAGGCCAGTTGTTCAAGTCATCCAATTAAATTGGAAAGCTAATGTCCCACTAGAGGTAAAGGGCTTCTGTTTTGTTTCAATTTCTCACAGATAGATGATCTCTAACAAAAGTAAGGCTCTTTTTGTCATCTGTTAAAAGCATAGCAGACTCATCCTCACTTGTTTCAATGTTGTGAGGTAATGGGATTTGGAATTGCATCAATGCCTCCTTTTAGCACCGAGTGCATGCATAGAAAACTTTTATTAGTTCAAGAAGAAGAGGAGTTTGTAGTAGAAAAATGCCAAAAATTTTTTGTTGTGCTTTTGTCTGGTATGTTATGGATTGGAGCCTTTGGAGGGAAAGAAATGCATGCATCTTGAAAAATTGTAGCTTGCTGTTTAATTTGTTGTGGGACAAGATGGTGTTTTTGCCTTCTATGTGGTGTCAATGGAATAATAGTATAAATAATAGTATTCTATTATTCTCTTTCCTTATTTAACATATTTGTATAGCTGTATAATTGGGCTATTTTTTAAGATCCCTTGATTTCCTCTCTAGGATCTTCATTACTGTTATATTTAGTTGTATATATTACTCCTGTAATTCAGTCATGATTCTTTCCTTATTAGGCCCTAGGTTTAAGGGATTTCATTCACTCTTAATGTCTATATATTGTAAATCTTTTAGTGAAATAAAGTACAGGAAACTTTTCAAAGAATCTCTTTAACTTTGTCATGTGGGCACATTGTTTTCCAGCTTATAAGACGCTTTCTTTGAGCATTATCCAAC
>CATIWR010102885.1:0-15711 GCA_949677035.1 Omphalea diandra | reverse complement strand
AAAAATATATATATATATATATATATATATATATATATATATATATATATATATATATATATATATATATATATTATAAGTAAGGTATGGAATATGGACTAATATATTTGCGATTTCAAATTTTTTAATTATTTAATAAAAATTGATTAATAAATAATCAAATTCACTAATATAGTTTGGGGTTTAAAAAGTAAGGCTCATTAAAACAATTGATTTAATATAAGATTAATTCAATATCAAATTTAAAGTTCATAAAATTATTATTTATTCTTATTTAAAAAACACTACATATTAATATTTTTATACAAATTAGGGCTAAAAATTTTTTTGGAAAGGGAAAGAGAAGGGGTCAATTTGTATGTTTATAAGGACTTCTATTTCTCTTATTAATGGTTATGCTAAAAAAATATGTTAAGATATTATTTGGTATACAATTACTCACTTCCATAGATGTAGTTTTCAGGAAAGTAATATTTCCTAGAAACTTATTTTTTTGGAAAGTTGAGTTCTACATTGTTTAGTTCATATATATTTTTCAGAGAAATGTACTACAATTATATTTGGTTCAATCACTATTATAAAAATATGTAAATATTATTTTATGTATAATTTATTATATAAATAGTTTTATTTTATTAATTAAATTTATTTAAATAAATAATAGTAAAATAATTTAAGAAATGTCTCTCAATTTTCCTAAGAAAATTACATTTATAGACTCTTTCCTTAATAAGTTACTTCTTTTATATTGAGGAATCTGAGTGATCAAAAGGAAGTGCGAGTTTCTTTTGACATTGCACTTTCTTGTAATCAAATATGAAAAAAAATACTATTTTCAAGGAAGTTATATTTCTTTAGCCAATTTACTTCAAAACAACAAATACCTAAGGGGGTGTTTGATTGACAGAATCTCAAAAGAAAGTAGATCAAGAACGTTGAATTATGGTATTTAGTTTGTCACATTAAAGTTGTATCCTTAGAAAAGCTACATTCCTAAACCTATAGACCTCATCTTTACTTTTCCATCTATATAGAAAAATACATTCCTGTCTACATGGAAAATTGCTTTTTGATCTTAAGAGGTAGAAAAATTACTTTTCCATAACTATTAAAAATTATATTATTATATTTTAGCAAATATACCCTTAATTAATATAATATATAGATATGTATAATCTTATATATATTTTTATAGGCAAATTACATTAAAAAATAGATACTTTCACTTTTGTATCACAATAATACATTTTTTAATTTTTAAATATATACACTTTCAATGTCATATCATTTGTAGTTTTGTAGCATCTTTAGTTAGATTCAGGAATGATATTGCACTCCGAACCTTTTATTTGTACACTGGGCATTTAAAAAAAATGAAATTATACAAAAGAACAAAGTGATGCCATTTCATTTACATAGAAACAACATCGTTTTAGCTCAAACTTTTAAACCTAGTAAATTGTCTTCTTTTAAATGTAGTGAACAAAGAATTTGTTTATTCAAATTACGAACCATAAGGATGCTCCCATTGCGGTAGATGAATGTTGAGTCAAATGCAACCTGTGGCTTCATCGATTGGGATTATCCTACCAAAGTGGTGTGCACTTATCGGAAACCAGTGAAGTTGCATATAACTTGGACAAATCACAACCTAGGAAGAAGATTTTGGGGCTGTAGGGTGAGTTTTTGATATTTTAATTATTTCATATTTGGTTTTTTCATTAATAGTTGTTATTTGTCATTTTCAGAGTTATTAATGCAATTTTTTCTTTAGCATGAAGATCAAGCATCTGATTATATTATTCATTTACAAAACAAAATGAAAATAAAATTAGAGATTTGAAGAAGAAATAGGAGCGATGTAGACACATGGTAGAAAATTCTAAATTTGATAAAAAGAAAATGAAGTTAGAGAGAACTAAAATGAGAAATATGGTATTAGGAAAAAGTTTAAGCTTATGTGGATTTGGTTGGTGTTATGTGGTAGATTTGTTGTGTTTAAGAGTGTATGCGGTTGATTAAACTGAAATGTAATTCAAGCTTTCACTAGTGATATGCAATGCTAACTATATAACCCTTTTAATTATAATGTAGGCATATTTTGATGTCATTTTACTATAAAAGGGATATTATGATTATAATAAATATGAATTTATGATTCTTTTGATTATTACTATGCATGAATTATTGATATCCTTTTGTTGAGCTTATGCATGACTTGTTTGATACTACTTGTTAGACATTATTGCTAATGTACTTGCTTGCTATAGCATTTGTGATACTGCGTGCTTGCTTAATTGTTATAAGAGGAATTTGTTATACCAAGAATTAAAGGATAAACTAATAATAACTTCAGGATTTAGCAGTTGCCAATCATTTGCTAGGATAGGAAAAACATATAACTAAGAAAATTTTACTTAGGAAAAAAATTCAACACAAGATTGTATATTCTATTATAAAGGATGAATGCTTACATACATGTTTGCATTGAACACCTAAATCTCAAAATAAAATTCCATCATGTGCCTCCAACTATACCTAAATAAGCCTAAAATATTTAAGAGGCACCTAAATATACCACCAAACGTGTCATTTACAGTCACTATCTGAGAGGCACCAATACCTAAATATATCTCTAACTATTTCATTCACAATCAACTTTCAAGAAGCACTTAAACATACTTAAAATATTCCCAAAATAGTGCTAATATACCAAATAGTTTACATAAACCATAACAATCCTAACTTTCATGCTCTATCTCCTAAATCTCCATCTTCGACAATTGATTTTTGGATTGAATAAGGTTGAGATGAATTGAGTTGATTCTCATCACTTGCTATCATTTATCTCCCTTGAAGGGTTTTTAAAGTTGCATTTGCATCCATTCTTACCTATATATACTGCCTATTGTTCAAGCTCGAAGCCTGTAAAAGCTACTTATTATAAGTATAAGAAAATGATAAAATGAACTTCATCTCAACAATTTTAACTCGCCCTGATGAACATCCTTAATGATTCAACCAACAATGTTTCCAATCCTCTCTCAAGATGTTTTGTACATATGTTATTTTGAGGTGGAATTGGAGCAGTGTTTTAGACTGAAGTGTCAACATTCAGTTCTTAATTTGGTACTACAACTTGAGGTGTAGGCATTGAATCATCTCCCTATTATTTTTTCTATCTTTTTCATATTTTAGGAGCAACATTAGATGCATTATTGTTAGGAACAATCTTCTTAGGTTTATCTCTTTTCCCCTGTAAAATATAAAATGAAGAGTTATGCAATATATATTGAAAGATTAAAGAAATGGAAAATTTCAAAATATAAGTTAGATGCCTTACCATAACTTTAATTAGTCTTTGAAAATTAAGGTTATCTTTTTTCTTGCAAGTTCTTTGGTTATAGCCCACCTACATGCACAATTGACATATTATTTTTCCATTAGTTCAAGGCAACTTACTTAGGTTAGGAATTTACACATCTTTAGTTGTCTTTCTTCTTTTCCTTTTTGGTCTCCCTGGTTGTATCTTAAAAGGAGGTGGCATCAATGGTGGTCCCTAAGCTTCTAGCCACATATCAAGTTTATTAATAGGTAATAATCCAAAATTTTCATACTTGGTAATGAAACTTGACATGTGGTAAAAGCTATCCACAAAATTAGTAAGGTCCCTTTTCAAATAATGTATGCATGCATATATAAAATTCCTAGTAATGTCCACCATCTGTATGTGTAAGCCATCTCAACAATATCCATTATAAATTGGTTAGTGAACATTTGTACTTGAAATTTTTGCCTCACAACTGGTTTCACTATATAATGCCTTATCTCTTTTTTGATGTCTTCTAATTTTTCCTAATTTATGGATAAATTTTTTCTTTGCATCTCTTCATTATTCTTGTTTCTATATTATAGTCATCAAATGCTCTTTGATTACACCTAACATCTTTATGAAAGGCTTTGACCCAACTCTCCAAATATAGCCATTAAAAGTTTCACAAATGTTGTTATCAACGGTTTCACTCTTGTAATGACTCTAGACAAAAGCCTTATAGAATGCATTTAAACCTCTCTATATAAAATCATCATATGCATTCTTAAACTTTTTCTTAATGGCATTAACTCTGACATTGAATTGTGTCTCATTAAAGCACTTGTAGGTAACTAAAACAACTTTTTGAACTTCTCATTAGAAAATTCTTTTTCCTTCAAGTTGGCCCAAACCTGTCTTGCACAGTTCCTGTGCTCAACATTTAAGGGTAACTCTTGTAAACTGTTGATGAGACCCTACAAAGATGATTACAAAAGTTAGTTACAGTATAACAATGTAAAATAAAAATGATGTAATGTAAAAGTAAATGAAAGTTTCAAGTAATACGTTCTGCTAGTTTGAGATAAAGGACCACCCAAAACCATCACTAATTCCCAAGTTCTTAAAAGGTATAATGAGGAAATATATTCATGCCATTTAATTCTCATCCTCCACAATTGCCCATGCTATGGGATATATCGAATTATTGGAGTCTTTTACAATAATACACAAAAAAGCTCTTCTAGTGATTGTCTTTAAAAAGGTTCCATCAAACCCAAATAATCTCCTATAACCCAGCATAAAGTCCTTCCTTAACTAGTTATACCAAATGTAAAGTCTTTTAAAACACATTTATTGTGCTTCTTATTTCATTCAGTTTCTAATTTGAATAAACCCTCAAGATTAATTCTCTTTTGCTTAAGTATATAAGATCTCAACTTAGCATAATGTTTTAACTTTAGATTTGCAATTTTTCTAGCCTTACATCATTAACTATTGGAACAATAACACAATACTTATTCATAACTTCAACTTTAATTTCAATTATAGGTAAAAAAGGATTTTGTTTGATTTTCCACAAAAACTCTTATGCTAGCTTGTTAGCATTTATCTGCTTATTGTGTTGGACTTTATAACATTGATGTATGTTCTTTAATATCTTAATAACTCAAGTTACTTTATGTACTAAAAGTGAATCATACAATCTCAAAGGACACCCATTACTGCACCTTGCATTTATATACTTTTTATGCTTTTGACCCATATGATATTATGCCCATTCATAATAGCATGCCTTTTCACAGGTAATTTACACTAGGCAGCTCTAAAAAATCTTATCCCACCTTGCACTATATGTGCCATGATCGTAGTTTGGATCATAAACAAATTGTGGTTCTTTCCTTTTTCTTTTTCATGTCACTAAAGTCATTCTCATCACTATTGGATGGTATCATAATCCTTTCACTATATCATTTTAAACAGAGTGGAAGCTATCTTCATTTGAATTTTCACCAGTTTCACCAATGTTGTTTTCATCATCAGAATGATTAGCATTTCCTCCACCATTATTTGTATTTTGTGTATTAATCTCTTCTTGCCTACTTTCTTAACTTATATTCATTGCATTCACAAAGCTATCATTATCATTGGATAATATAATATCATAGTCACTACTATTGTAAAATGCTTCTTCTACCTCATAGTCTCCATCATATGTGTCATCATTTAAACTCAAATGCCCTAATAAAGGATCTTCAAAGCCAGCAAAAACAATATTGTTATCACCTTCACCTTTAGTTGCACTCAAACCATCACTAACACTTGTATTCTTTCCCCTAGTATCATTTTCTCTTGCTTCTTTTATTAAAGACTCAACATAAACATCAATTCTTTCATCCCTCAACCATTTCAAAAGTTCTAGACACTTTTTATCATTAGCAAATAATGTTATACCATTAGTTAAATTCATATTTGGCTTCATAAATGTAATCCTAATAATACTAAGATACTTTAATTTCTTAATAACCCATAATACCCAAGCTTCTCAATACCATAAACATCTATATAACTAACTCTCTTCCAGTCCATGAGAATCACTCATTTCTCTCATGAGACCTTCATTCATGGTGCAAATAGATAACAAAAGGGTCCATTCATGATTTACTACTATTATAAACCCTATAATATATGGAAAACAACAATTCTTGTGAGAAGCAACTTAAACAAATTTCCAACATATAACAACCAATCTATTCTTATTTATATGTTCAATGTTCATAGTAACCTACCCGTATTATTAAATAGCAAAGTAATGCAACATAATATTTCTACAATAAAAAACCAATCTATTCTTGTTTGTATATTACAATATATTCTTGTTTGTATGTCTATTATTGCCATCTAATGATTTATTATTCTTAATAGTAAAATGGAGCATGAAAACAACAAACAATACAACAACCCATCAATAAAGGATAAAATATGATACCTACATATGAAGACAAATAAATCATAAAATAAAGCGCTCCACAGAGTTTGTACAAAAATAATGAAACCATCAAAGATGCCCACATGCACTATCACAATCTTACAATATCAAAGCTTGGACTCTATAAAATGGGGTTTTTACATAGTAACCAAAAAGGAAAGTGAAAGACAAACTTGAATGGGTTTTATAAAAATGAAAGATAAAGAAAGTGAAATAAAAATGAAAATGGTGTCATTTCTATGTAAATGAAACGACATCACATTGTTCTTTTATATAGTTTCATTTTTTAATGCCAGGTGTATAAATATTAGGTTCAAAGTGTCATGTTACTCTTGAACTTGATTGAAATGCTATGAGGCTACGAATGATATGAAATTGAAAGTAAGGATATTTAATTTTTTTTTTAAAAAAAATTGGATTATTATGATATGGAATTGAAAGTACAAGTTTTTTAATATACAATTTGCCTATTTTTATTTACTAAACTAAAACTTATATATTTATTTAAAACAATTTTAATCAAAAACAAAAATATAGATTATCATTCAATTTTAATTAAAATAATTATTAAACTATAAAAAAAAACCGTAGTCTCTTATTAGTTCCTTAAGTAGTTAAATCATTTTTAGATTTTCTTCAATTTTTTATTACCATAGGCTATATATTTTGAAATATTAGTATATTATAATTGTTAAACACTTTTTTAAGACGAGAATAATTATTTAGTACTATTGAATAATATTTATTAATTATATTATAATATATTATTAGAATATTTTATAATATTATTTAATAATAATAATAATATATTTTATTATATTATTATATTAATTTTAATTATAAATTATAATATTTGATAATATTATATTTATTATGTATTATAATATTATATATTATAATGATATTTCATGAATTGATCACCATGATATATTTTGTTGTATAGGACATTTTGTATAGATTAATTAGATAAAAACGTGTAATTCCATTAGGGTTATGGTAGTAATTTATGTTATTGAACTATCCTATGTGTAAATCCAAATTATTAATTTTGAATTTTTAAAAAATTTTATATCTAATTGAACACCAAAATCTTATGTTTCTAGAATTACTTACCTAGAAATTTACTTTATGAAGTAAGTGATTTTAAGTAGAAATGTTAAATTACTACAATCAAACACCTCTATAGGTGTGTTTGGTGTAAATGAATTTTATAGTTTTGTGAAATTTATTTATTGATTCAAACCAAGGAAGCACCAAGCAAGAAGAATCCATCCAATATTAAGGGCTAATGACAAGAGCACACCTCAAGAAGTTTAAAGAAGTTTCAAGAATGTTCATGTAAAAAGAAGTCAAGAAAACAAGCTCTAAATCAATTGGAGCATTTAGTGGATCTTTTTCATAAGGGCAAAATAATCATTTCTAAACTTTAATTTCATATATGGATCATTAAAATGAAATCTACAAGTTCAACTCTTCAAATGGAGAAAATTGCACTAAAAATATTTTAGAATATTCTAGAAAGTTCTAGAAGGTTAAATAAAGATTATAAAAAGATTCCAAAAGTATTTCAAGTATCTTTAGTTGTAAGAATATAACCCTAAAGTGGACACAAAAAGGATGACACCATGGTCAAAAAGAAAAAAAGTCCAGGCCAAAGACATGTCAAAGTTGACTTGTTGACTTATCTTCCTTCTTTGGTCGAATTCTACTTGCTCTTTAGAATAGGATTTCTTTTGATTCTTGAATTGACATATTAGTTAATATTTAGGAAGTTTGGATGCTCTTATTGGCTAAATAGTGTGGGAAATTTTTCCCAATTAGTTTCCTACAAAATTTCTTTTATAGGAATTAGTATTTTATTCCTAATTAATTAAGTTTTGTAATGCCTATAGATAGACCATAAAAAATGTGTAAAAAGACCAATTTTTGATAAATGTAATTCTAATTTTTATTGTAAAATTGTTCTCATTGATAAATGTAATTCTAATTTTTATTGTAAAATTGTTCTCTTCTTTGGTTCTTGAAAGAATTTAGTGAGGTTGTTAAGTGAAAGATTAATAACTTTGCAAATTAGTTTAATTCTAAGTTTAAAATTGAAATATTAGGTTTTTGAATTAAACAACCTATAATTCTTTATAATTTATATTACTAAAAACAAGTTATCCAGAGATTTAGTTAAGAGTTAAAGTTTTATTGCTTGATTCGTAATAGATCCTACGATAAAGGTAACAACATTGCATATGGGTTTAGGACAAGATACCCATGTTCGTATCATTTTTTATCATAGCTTTGGTTTCAAAATCAAGTGTGTATCCTTATTTTTTTTCATTATTTGTATTTAATTCTTATTCTTCTTGTTAAAATTCATTTTTTGTGTTAATTTTCTTCAATTATATCATTTCTTATGTTCATTTTCTTCAATTCTATTTCTTTCATCCTTCTTTCTTCTCAATAGTGTGTTTTTCCTTCTTAATTCATTTCTTTAATCTTTGTTACTAATTATATGTTTCTTCATTTTAGTTTCAAGGCCATTCAAGTATTAAAAAAAAAGAGTTTGCATTTGTACCATTGTTCTTCTTATACTTTAGGTATCTTCTTGCTTTGCAATGTTTCCTTTGTGTTTCTTGTTTCAAGGCCATTATTTAGCTTTAATTGATTAAAAAAAGGAAAGACATCAAAAAAATAATAAAAGAAAATAAAAGAAAAGAAAAGGAAAGGAAAGAAAAGAAAAGAAAAAAGCAAAAGAATGAAAAGGAAAGAACAAAGAAAAAGAGTGAAAGATTGTGAATTGATCTTATTTGCAAAAGAAGGATTCCAATTGGCACTTTGCAAAATTGGACTCGATCTAGCCTTCAAATTTCCATTGTTTTCAATTTAAATTTAAGCTTGGTAAGTCCTAAATTTTTTTTCTCTTCTAAATTGCAAATTGGTATCTAACTTTACCATCTTTGAATTTCTACTTTCCGTTTTGATTCCAATTGTATTCTTTGTGTTCCAAAATTAATTTTTAGTTGGAATTACTTATTTGTTTTATGATTGAGCTCTATTTTAGTAATAGTAATTTTAGTTCCAAAAGAACTAAAAAAAAACTAAAAGTGGTTAGCTTATTAGAGGGTATAAACCTTATTTTGTATGAAACACGAGATGAACATCATTTTTTAAGAGTAAAACACATTAGGGGCTTTTTTGTTTTATTTATTTTCTTTATTTCTAACTATGTTAGATACTAAAGAAGTAGAGAAGTATGCAAGATACAATAGGGTAATTGATGGAAAGAATGAAGAAGATGGAAAAGAGCCAAGCCACCAACAACAATAACTCTAATACCACACATACAACCTTAAAACAAGCTAGATAAAGGAGATGGATCCATGATGAAGATGATGGAGAATCCATGGATGAGAGTTACTAAAGGCGTGGAAAGTAAGATGAAAACTTAGGGAGCATAAAGATGAAGATCCTATCCTTTCAAGGTAAAAATGATTTTGATACTTACCTTTCATAGGAAAAGAAGGTAGAATTAGTGTTTGAATGCCATAATTACATCGAGGAAAAGAAACTAAAGCTTGCTACTATAGAATTCATTGACTATATTCTTGTTTGGTGGGACCAAGTAAAACTTACTAAAAGAAATTATGGTAAAGATCCAATCTTTACATAGCAAAAGATAAATAAAATCATGAGAAAAAGGTTTGTGCCTAACCATTATTATAAAGATTTACATAACCATCTTCAAAACACTTGTACAAGATTCTAGGAGCATGGAAAAATACTACCAAGAGATGGAGATGACCTTATCTACACCAACGTAGAAGAAGATAAGGCGCAAACCATGGCCCATATCCATAGTGGTCTTAACAAGGAGATTGCCAATGTATTAGAATTGTAACATTATGTGGATCTTGAAGACATATTCCATATGGCCCTAAAAGTGGAAAGACAACTTAAGTGGAGGACTCCCAAGCCTAATTCTTCAACAACTAAATGGAGTAAAGATTGGAATGGAACTGAAAAGCCCAACCTAAAGCCCAAGGATAAATTTACTAAAAGAGGCAATGAAGGAAGTAAACAATTAAAATTGAATCTAATAAGCCTAAAATAAGTTCTATTATGTGTTTCAAATGTCAATGACGATGACGTATGGTTAGAGATTGTCCTAATAAGAAATCTATGGTGATTCTCAATGGCGAGTTTGAAAGTGAAGAGGAAGAAGAAAGTGATCTCGAGATGCCCTCTACTTATTGATGCTAGTGATGAAAATGAGGACCTTCATAAGGTAAATAAAAAGGAAATTCTAGTTGCAACGCATTTTTTAAGTACCTAAAATAAAGTTAAAGATGAACGAAGGAGAGAACATCATTCATGCAAGGTGTAAGATCTAAGGCAAGGTATGTTTAATTATTAATGAAAGTAGTTACACTAATGCTACTAGTATTTATTTGGTTAAGAAATTAAACTTACCTATGACTGAACATCCTAACTCTTATAACTAGTAATAGCTTAATGATTATGATGAAGTTAGACTTCCAAAGCAAGTTAAAGTTCCCTTTTTTACAGGTAGATATATGGATAATGTTTTATATGATGTTGTGCCTATGAAAGTTAGTCATATCTTATTAGGGCATCCACGGTAGATTTGTAAACATGCTAAGCATGATGGTTTGACTAACCAATATGAGTTTGATATGAATGGAAAGCATATTGTATCATCTCCTTTATCTCTAAAATAAATTTATAAAGACTAAAAAGTAATGAGAGTGTATGTGTGTGTGTGTGAAAGAGAGAGAAAGAGAGAACTTATGCAAATAAAAGAAAAAGAAAAACTATACAACAAAAAGAGAGCAGTAAGAAAACCCATAAAAGGTGTGAACAAAGAGAGGAAAAAGGAAAGATTAGAGGAAATGCATAAAACAGAGGAGACGTGCATACAAAAAGAGAGGCTATAAAAAAAATTTTATGAAAAAGAGAGTGAAGTGAGGAAAGCCTACTTAGCCCAAACAACCATGGTTTTGTTTTGTATAAAAAATCTTATTTTTATTCGAATGATTTAACTATATCTTTGCCTAGTGTATTGTATCTTTATTGAAAGATTATGAAGACTTATTCTCCAAAGAGGTGCTTAAAGGACTAGCACCATTAAGAGGGATAGAAAATCAAATTGACTTCATTTTAGGCTCTCAAATTTCAAATAGACCTACCTATAAGAGTAATCCCAATGAGACTAAGGAGCTGCAAAGATAAGTAGATGAGCTAATGAAGAAAGGTTTAATTCATGAGAGTATGAGTCCTTATAATGTTCTTCTTTTACTTGTGCTTAAAAATGATGGATCATGGAGAATGTATGTTGATTGTAGAGCAATAAATAAGACAACTATTAAATATAAACATCTTATTCCTAGGCTTCATGAATTATATTATGCTAGTATGTTTTCTAAGATTAATTTAAAAAGTGGTTGTAGCCAAATTAGGATGAGAGGGGGATGAGTAGAAAACTTATATGAATGGTTAGTTATGCCTTTTAGTTTAACTAATGTACTTAGCACTTTTATGATGAGATTGATAAACTATGTTTTATGTCCCTACTTAGGTGTGTTTGTGGTTGTTTATTTTGATGATATTATTGTGTATTCCAATTCTTTAGATCATCATGTAAAGCATGTTAAGTTAGTTTTGAAAGTTTTGAGAAAGGAAAAGTTATTTGCCAACCTTAAAAAATGTTATTTTTATATAAGCAAAGTTTTGTGTTTTAGGTTTTGTGATAAGTGGGCAAGGAATTAAGGTGGATGAAGAGAAGATAAAACCAATTAAAGAGTGGTCTAAACTAAAGAATGTTGGAGATGCGTGTTTCTTTCATGAATTGGTAAGCTTTTATATGCATTTTATCAAGGATTTTAGCATAATGGTCATGCCATTAACCGAAGTCATTAAGAAGAGTGTTAGTTTTAAAAAAGAGGGAGGCATAAGAATAACCTTTTACTTTACTTAAATCTAAATTAATTAGTGCACCTTTATTAACTTTGCCTAACTTTGCTAATATTTTTGAAATTGAATGTGATGCATCAAGTTTGGGGATTGGATATGTGCTTATGCAATAAGGGGGTCGATTACTTATTTTAGTGAAAAATTTAATGAAGAATCTTTAAAATACCCAATCTATGATAAAGAGACATATGCATTAGTGAGAGAACTACAAATATGCAACACTACCTATGGCTAAATAAATTTGTGCTTCACACTAACCATGAGAGTTTGAAGTAAGCGTAATAAAAGATATGCTAAATGGAATAAGTTCATAGAGTATTTTCCATATGTAATAAGATACAAACAAGGTGAGAAAAATATTATTGTCGATGCTTTATCAAGAAGGTATATTTTTCTTTCCAATCTTGATGTGAAGTTATTAGGGTTTGAATATATCAAATATTTGTATGAACAAGACCAAGACTTAGCAAATTTTATGTTGTATGTGAAGAGGTTACTTTTGAAAAGTACTTTAGGCATAATCGATTCTTGTTTAAAGATAATAAGTATGTGTCTAATTATTCTTTACGTGAATTGCTTGTGAAGGAAACACATGAAAGGGGTTTGATGCGGGTAATTTGGTGTGCAAAAGACTTTAAATGTTTTGCATGAACACTTTTTATTGGCTTAATACGTGATTAGATATACAAAAGATTTGTGATAAATGTGTTGCATGTAAACAAGCTAACTCTAAATTCAAACCACATATATTATACATGCCTTTACCTATTCCTAACATGTCTTAGATTGATATTTCAATGGGCTTATTTTAAGTTTGCCTAGATCAAAATAAGGCAATGATTCTATTGTTATTATGATAGATAATTTTTTTTTAAGATTAATCATTTATTCCATGTCACAGTAATGATGCCATTAACATCGCTAATTTATTTTTCAAAGAGATTGTGCATTTAAAGCTAAATTATTATTTTCTATTAGTCACCCACAAACCGATGGATAAATTGCAATTGTTAATAGAACTTTAGGATAATTGTTGCATGTTTTGATTAAAAATAATTTGAAAACATAAGAAGAATGTTTCTACATGTAGAATTTGCATATAATCATGGTGTGCACTCACATACTCATTATTGTCCTTTTGAGATTGTTTATGTTGTTCCATTAAGTCCTTTGGATTTGTTTCCTTTACCTTTAGATATGCACATGGATTTGCATCGTAAAGAGAATGTTGATTTTATAAAAACTTTAAATAAAAAGGTGCGTATGAACATAGAAAAAAATAAATGAAAAGGTAGACTAACAAGTCAGTAAAGGTTGTGTGAAAATAACATTTGAACCTGGAGATTGAATTTAGGTACATTTTAGGAAGGAAAGGTTTCCTAATTAAAGAAAATCTAAGCTAAACCCTAAGGATGAAGGTCCATTTCAAGTATTGAAAATAATTAATGATAATACTTATAAGATAAAATTATCTAGTGAGTGTGGAGTTAGTGTTACTTTTAATGTCTCTAATTTTCCTCCTTTTGAGAAATTTGAGGATAAATCTTTTTGAGGAAGGAGGAAATGATGCAAATCAAGGAAGCACTAAGTAAGAACAATCCATCCAATACAATGGGCCAATAATAAGAGCATGCCTTAAGACGTTTAAAAAAGTTTTGAGAATGTTTGTATAAGAAGTCAATAAAACAAGCTTTAGAGTAATTGGATCATTTATTGGATCCTCTTTATAAGGGCAAAATGGTTATTTCTACACATCAATTTCATGGATGGGTCTTCAAAATGAAATTTGTAAGTCCAACTCTTCAAATGAGGAAAATTACACTAAAATATTCTAGAAAGGTCTAGAAGGTTCCATGAAAGTTTTAGAAGATTCTAAAAAGCTTTCAAGAATATTCTAAGTATCTTTAATTTCAAGAACATAAACTCTAAAGCAAACACAACGGGGGGCAACACACATGGTCCAAAAGTTAAAACATCCAAGTTCAAGCAAGTTATGTCAAAGATTTGTCAAAGTTGACTTTTAACTTCTCTTCCTTTTTTTTGATTGAATTCTAATGTCGCTTTAGAATATGATTACTTTTATTTTTTGAATTGAAATATTAGTTAATATTTAGGAAGTTTGGCTACTCTTATTGGCCAAATAGTGTAGGAGATTTTTTCTATTAAGTTTCTTTTAAAATTTCTTTTATAGGAATTAGTCTTTTGTTCTTAATTAGTTGGGGTCTACAATACCTATGAATAGGCCATAAAAAAAATGTGTAAGAGGACCTTTTTTTATCAATATAATTTGAATTTGTATTGTGAGATGGTTCTATTCTTTGATTCTTGAAAGAAGATGATGAGGTTGTTAAGTGAAGATTTAATAACATTGCAAACTAGTTTAATTCTAACTTTAAAATTGGCATAGTTAATTCTATATTTTTGAATTAAACAACTTTTAATTCTTTATTAGATTGCCAGATACAAGTTATCTAGGGGTCTAGTTGAGAGTTAAAGTTTCATTGCTTGATGTTTGATAGATTTTAGAGCAAAAGTAACAACATTATATACGGGTTTGGGATAAGTTACTCACATTCGTATCATTTATAAATCTACATTTTTTATATTTGTCATAAATAGAAATTCATTTGTAATTCTATCAAAATTTTGAAATTAATTATAACTAAATCAAATTTTATCAAGGTTAATAAAATTTTCAAATAAATTCCAAAGCTGTAAATTTTTATCATTATCGCAAAAACACTCTTCCTTAAAATGTCTTTTTTTATTTTTCTTTCTCATTTTTCTTGCATACTCTCTTTTATGGTTCTTCTTTTTTCTCTTTAGCCCCTCTGTTTTTATTTTTTAATTTTATATTTATAAAACTTAAAAAAATAAAGATATTTTTATTAAAATAAAATACTTTATTAAATTCTACACTTAAATCAAATATAAAATTAACTTTATTTAAAGTAATTTTTATGTTCATTTTATAGTATACAAATAAAAAAATTCAATTTTGTAATATCTTATGTTGTCCCTAGGCACCAAGAAGGGGGGTTGAATTGGTGTATAAAATTTAAAATAAAGATGAGGAGAAGAAGAAAGAATAGTAAGGACTCAAGGATTTTATAGTGGTTCGGGCAAAACAATCCCTACGTCCACTCTCCAATCTCTCAATTGGGTATTTTACTAAGTCAATGGTGTTTTTCAAGCTCACACCCAACTTACTACAATTTGTGTTTTAATGGCTAACACACAACCTTACAACAAAGTGTTTTCTAGGCTAACACAAAACCTCACTCGAGTGTTTTGGCAGGCTAACACTAAAACCTTTTTCTTAAAGTGTTTTGGTAGGCTAACACAAAACCTTACAACCTGGTGTTTATTGCTCACACCTAACAAATGTAAAGAAGATGAAGAAAGTGAGTAGCAAAGACTTAAGAGCTTT
>CATIWR010102859.1:0-28332 GCA_949677035.1 Omphalea diandra | reverse complement strand
CAAATACCGAAACATAACTATAATTTAATAAAATATAATAAGGTACAATACTAATATTACAAATCTATAGTACTGAAAATGAAGAATATTCAAATCTCAATGTCCCAAAGTTAAGTCATAGTACTAAAAATGAATACATATAAGAAATATGAAGGGGCCTGAGGAGCCGGCAGACTGATCTTGTTTAAAGGTGTCACCGAAAGGTGGAACATATGGGCTTGGGACATATTCATGGGTGTTATGGGTCATATCCAACACCAATTGGTGCACCCGATCCTTCATACTAGTCTACAATAACTAAATTTGAATATTTTTCTTCCGAAACTATTGCACCAAATGAGAGCTAGTCCATAAGACTTATGAGGCACTATTGATCGATTACATTGGTGGCAGGATGTAAAGGCATCAAGCTAGATGTCTTATTTTTCTTCATCCTGTATGTGTATTTGATGTTCAAGGAAGCTTCAGTTGCTTGCAAGAAGAGTCAATTCTCATCCTGCTGGGAGAGCTGAACCTGTTTTCCAACTTAATCACAAGATGCCTCAGCCATGAGATTGTCAAAACGTGCATACAACAAATATATACTATCAATTAATGAATTATTTATTGTTATGTATAAAAATATATTAAGTATTTACCTTTAATTGTCAGACGTGCTCATCGACATAGTCCTTCAATCATCTGTGTTTGTATTTATATGTGTTATATTAAACGCAAATACCTTGTTAAGGGGTACACCTTCCTTATGCTTCTGACATAAATTATAAATATAAAATTTGCAGAAGTTATTTTTTTGAGACCTAATGTTTTAAAATTCATATTTTCTTAAGTTCTAATGTTTTAGCGGACCCTTCTCTCTCTCTCTCTCTCTCTCTCTCTCTCTCTCTTTTAATTTATCTAGTCAAATTGTCTTTGAAAGCTAGATTCTAGCTATTCCTTTATTTTTTTTTTGAATAAAATTTAAATATACTTACTTTTGGAATTTATTCTGATTTATTATTTAAATCTAAAAATTTTATGTAGATTTTATTTTATTTAATAAATTATCTCAAATTTGACTATATTTATATATTTAGATATTAAAACTGTTATTTGTATATCTTCATGAATATTTTTATTTTATATTGTTATCTTTTTTATAATTATATGTTTTTCTTAATGAAAAATTGTTATCTTTTAATAATAATCCTTTTTCTAATTGAGATCTTGAATTTTTCAATTTTCTTTTAATAATAGACTTTATTTATCAATAATATTTAGGTTGTGACACTATGAGAATTAGTTTGTGACACTACAAAACAAACAAGATTTAGGGACCGCAAAATATAGTTTTTGAGTGGTCACTAAATAGGTTAGAGACTATTTTAGCCATCACATTCTGTGATCACTGAAACCATGACTGCAAAGGGTTTAATGATGACAAAATGAATGTGGTCACTAAATCAACGACCACATAATGTGGTCTCTAATGTGTACACTAAATAATCTCCCTGTCATTTTTAAATATTGACCATAAAAGACCACCAAAAACCATTTAAAGACCATATAATGATTAAGTGGTCACTATTTAGAAACCACATTATGTGATCTCTATTTAAAGACTAGAAAATGTGATTTCTATTTTTTGTCTTATTTAGGGACCACAATTTGAAGTCTCTATCTATGGTCACCATTTACAGACCACATATTGTGGTCTATAGTTTGTGATTTATATTTAGAGACCACAAGTTAAGTGGTCTCTATTTAGGTACACATTAGAGATCACTTATCCTGTGGTAGCTAAATCAGTAAATAATTTATAATTCATTTACTTACATTATATTATTATTATTATTATTATTATTATTATTATTATTATTATTATTATTATTATATGCATTTGAAATAAATTAAGAAATGCAAATACTGAAACATAACTATAATTTAATAAAATATAATAAGGTACAATACTAATATTACAAATTCATAATACTGAAAATAATAAATATTCAAATCTCAATGTCCCAAAGTTAAGTCATAGTAATAAAAATGAATACATATAAGAAATATGGAGGGGCCTGGGACTTAAGAGCTGACAGACTGATCATGTTTAGAGGTGTCGCTGAAAGGTGGAACAAATGGGCATGGGACATACTCATGGGTGCTATGGGTCATATCCAGCACCAATTGGCGCACCCGATCCTCCATACTAGTCTACAATAACTAAATTTGAATATTTTTCTTCCAAAACTATTGCACCAAATGAGAGCTAGTCCTTAAGATTTATGAGGCACTGTTGATCGATTGCATTGGTGGCGGGGTGTAAAGGCATCAAGCTAGATGTCTTATTTTTCTTCAGCCTGTATATGTATTTGGTGTTCAAGGAAGCTCCAATTGCTTGCAAGAAGAGTCAATTCTCATCTTGCTGGGAGAGCTGAACCTAATTTCCAACTTCATCACAAGATGCCTCAACCACGAGATTGTCAAAACGTGCATACAACAAATATATACTATTAATTAATGAATTATTTATTATTATGTATAAAAATATATTAAGTTTTTACCTTTAATTGTTGGACGTGCTCATCGATATAGTCCTTCAATCATCTGTGCCTGTATTCATATGTGTTCTATTAAACACATATACCTTGTTAAGGGCTACACCTTCCTTGTGCTCCTAACAAAAATTATAAATGTAAAATTTCTAGAAGTTATTTTTTTTTTGAGACCTAATGTTTTAAAATTCATATTTTCTTAAGTTCTAATTTTTTAGCAAACCCTTCTCTCTCTCTCTATCTCTCTCTCTCTCTCTCTCTCTCTATTAATTCATCCAATCAAATAGTTCTCTCTTAATTCATCCAATCAAATAGTCTTTGAAAGCTAGATTCTAGCTATTCCTTTGTTTTTTTTTTGAATAAAATTTAAATACACTTACTTTTGGAATTTATCTTGATTTATTATTTAAATCTTAAAATTTTATGTAGATTTTATTTTATTTAATAAATTATCTCAAATCTGATTTTTTCTTATTGAGATCTTGAATTTTTCAATTTTCTTTTAATAATGGACTTTATTTATCAATAATATTTAGGTTGTGACACTATGAGAATTAGTTTGTGATACTATAAAACAAACAAGATTTGAGGACCACAAATATAGTCTTTGAGTGGTCACTAAACAGGTTAGAGACTATTTTAGCAATTACATTTTGTGATCATTGAAACAATGACTGCAAAGGGTTTAATGATGACAAAATGAATGTGGTCACTAAATCAGTGACCACATAATGTGGTCTCTAATGTGCACACTAAATAATCTCCTTGTCATTTTTAAATATTGACCATAAAAGACCACCGAAAACGATTTAAAGACCATATAGTAATTAAGTGGTCACTATTTAGAGACCACATTATGTGGTCTCTATTTAAAGACCAGAAAATGTGATTTCCATTTTTTTGTCTTATTTTAGGGACCACAATTTGTTGTCTCTATCTATGGTCACCATTTAGAGACCACATATTATGGTCTCTAGTTTGTGATTTATATTTAGAGACCACAAGTTAAGTGATCTCTATTTAGATGTCACATTAGAGATCACTTATCCTGGTAGCTAAATAACTAAATAATTTATAATTCATCTATTTATATATTATTATTATTATTATTATTATTATTATATGCATTTGAAATAAATTAAGAAATACAAATACCGAAATATAACTATAATTTAATAAAATATAATAAGGTACAATACTAATATTACAAATTCATAGTATTGAAAATAATAAATCTCAATGTCCCAAAGTTAAATCATAGTACTAAAAATGAATACATTTAAGAAATATGGAGGGGTCTAGGACTCAGGAGCTGGCAGACTGATCATGTTTAGAGGTGTCACCAAAAGGTGGAACATATGGACTTGGGACATACTCATGGGTGTTATGGGTCATATCCAGCACCAATTGGTGCACCTGATCCTCCATACTAGTCTACAATAACTAAATTTGAATATTTTTCCTCCGAAACTATTGCACCAAATCAGAGCTAGTCCTTAAGACTTATGAGGCACTGTTGATCGATTGCATTGGTGGCGGGATGTAAAGGCATCAAGCTAGATGTTTTATTTTTCTTCACCCTGTATATGTATTTGGTGTTCAAGGAAGTTCCAGTTGCTTGCAAGAAAAGTCAATTCTCATCCTGCTGGGAGAGCTGAACATAATTTCCAACTTCATCACAAGATGCCTCAACCACGAGATTGCCAAAACATGCATATAACAAATATATACTATCAATTAATGAATTATTTATTGTTGTCCTTTAATTGTCAGGCGTGCTCATCGATATAGTCCTTCAATCATATGTGTCTATGTTCATATGTGTTTTATTAAACACACATACCCTGTTAAGGGTTGCACCTTCCTTAAGCTCCTGACAAAAATTATAAATATAAAATTTGCAGAAGTTATTGAATTACAGTAAACTATAATATAATTTTTCTTGCCATCCTTTTGGCATACTCGTCTATAGAGATGAAACTGCAAGAATGTAGTGTTAGACCAAAACTAAAACCTCTTGTTTCACTCTGACAATTTCTATATTAACACTTTTACACAGACAAAAAGAATGCTTTAGCCCACTTCTGCTGCCATTTCGTCTGGATTACCTCAAATACAAATGTTGGTTGTCCTTTAAGTCTCCACTTGTATAACATGCTGATAGATCTCCTGATAGCTAGTTGCTTTCATGCCAGCATCATCGTCTCGCAAATAGCATCGTCTCACACAAAATATTTTTATAGAAAAAAAATATAAACAAAGTTAATAAATAAACAAATAAAATTTTTTTACAGAGTATCTCATAAATTAGACACTAACCAAACTTGAAAGTTGAGGATATATTCTTGCAAATAACAATTATTTCCCAAAATATTTCATAACTCAACTAAATACTTTCCAAATATATATAGTTTACATAATAATAATACTATTCATCATATTACACTTCACAACCATCAAATACTTATAAAACCATTTTCATGTGTTACCTGAAATTCACCCCAATATAAATTTTGAACCTTTTAAGGTACCATCTTCCACTTATATCCCTCTTCATCCACCTTCTCCTTAAAAATATGGGATATATGAGCCCCATCTCATGTAACTGAATGAATATGCAATTATAAAAAAAATAATATTTTATTTAATAAACTTAATAAAATTAAAGTAAAATTCATAAAATTTGACTTACCTACCATTATGTAATTGTAGCCTCTTATGACCATTATTATAACAGTTGTTTGTGATTGACACTGAAACAGGTGTCCTAAGCATAGTTGACTGTGATGGAGAAGTATTTGAGGCTAAAGGTGGGACTAACACAAGCAAAGTATTTGCAAATGGAGCAAGTGGTGATGGAACTCCTAATAGAGATGGTGTTGATGGATCTGATGAGTTGGTTGGAGTTACCCTAGTTGTAGGAGCTGTGGATGATGATGGAGATGCAGTGGTGAATGCAAATGCAAAGGTAGTATCCCCTGATGTTGGGGGCAACTTTGTAACATGGTGCCTCTTGTCCATACCTCGTCCTTTGCTCTCACTCTTGTGGATCTATCTACACCATGTGATTGATATCACATGCTATAAAATAAAATAAATTCAACAATCACGCGATAACAAAAAAAAAGTAATGATGTGTAATTGCAAAATTATATAATTATAACCATAATCAAACATCATGAAAGATAAACACAATTAAAGTGTGTATTTTTGAAAATACTTTACCTTTATTGATTATCAGTGTGATTCATAACATATATATATATAATTCTTCCTCTGATTCAAATGCAGTTTTTGATAGTTCGAGTTCTTCTTCTGAAGAAATATCATCATCAATAATCTCAGTTAGATCACTAGTTTGATCATTCAATGTTATGACTTGATCATCTTTTATTATCTCAATGGCATGAATATTGATAAAATTCCTCTTGAAATGAAGGAGGTTATTATGCAAGTATACTTTGGGATCATCTTTTTATGATATCAATAATTCCTCTAGTTTAATTTTTGAAACTACCAACCAATCGTTTATATTGCTCATGAACCTTTGTATCCAAATTAGGTGTTGTTTCAAATAATTTACACTTGAAAAGAACTATTCATTTAATTAACCAATTAGGATTTTTGAGTTGGACAACTTCAATTAGCTGACCATAGAAATCATTCTCGGATACACTATTGTTTTGATCTTTGATGCATACTCCACTATTCTTTGAACTTTGCATAAAACCGTGTCCTATTGTGTGAAACTTATAACCATACAAAGTACCCGGTGTATGTTGTAATAGTAGTAAGAGGCCCTTTTGTGAGATCCTTAAGGAAATTATTATCAATATTATTTGTTGGATCGTGCCTAAATTAATAAGGACTTATGCAATGGGATGGAGAAATGAACTTAGTAAATTGATAGGTTGGGAATAAGAAGACTCATTTATGCATTAAACCATTCAGCGAAGTCCTTATTAAGTTTTACATCTACTTTCTCATTAGTGTTTTTAGATTATGTTGTCGCAATATATCAATGTAAAGCCTATCAAATATGTAGTTAGGTGATGTGCTTTCTCCATACTAGTATTTTTATAAATAATTAGCAATAAAACACTAACCTCATAAAAGGCTTAACTTCTTCGCAATTAAGCAAGATGTATGACTGAGCAACCTTGTATTCCTTTGTTGTCCATATGTCTTGTTTTTGAATGACCAAACAATCTACCACTGTATTTGAAAATTAATATGTTCCCTTCATCATTTGGTTGACCATCTTTGCCTTCATAATTGCAAGGCACCATTCTTACTTTTTTTTGCACATGATCCTCAAGGTAATACGAATAGAAAGCAGATGCTTACATTGCATATTGAACTTTTCGCTTATGCCTTATTTCTGATATTATTCTTCAACTTCCTCAACTAAATGGTAGTTAATTTCGTTTTCACTCCAATGGACTCCAAATGGTAACAGGTTGATCACTAAGTGGTTGCTAAATAATGATTACATTCATGTGGTAGCTAAATGTGGTCTCTAAATCAATATTTTTTGTAGTGTGATCATAGTCATTAATGTGTTGAGCATGTTTTTCTGTTGAATTACAATTTTAAGTGCTCAGTGATTTTGATTGAACAATATTATGATATGTTCTGTTGTTTTTATATGTCAGTACTTCTTGATGTATTATTCTTATCATATCTCTAGATCAAGTTGTATTATTTATTAATTTTATAAATAAAATTCATATTTTCCTTAAAAAAATATTTTACCAAGCCCAAACCTTATTTACCTTTTACAATTAATACCTACAACTTTTAAAATAGAATATTATACCTTAATTTGAGACATTTAACATTAATTACATCGTATTCAAAACTGCATTTCCAAGTATGTTATTATTGTCCTAGTGGCAGCCATAATAATATATTTAGAGATGTAAGCATAGCTAGTTGAATATACTGTAATTTGTATTAGTTTGTAACAGTATATTCGTGGCAAGTTGGATAATAGTCAGATTATGCATAGCTAGTTGAATATATCCAAGGAAGAGTTATTTAGAGGTCGGTAAGGGCCATGGCCACCTAAATTTTAGAATTGTTCTTCTTTAACATTTGTATTTACTTGATTGACGTGCACGTCAAGTATTTTCAATGAACTATCCCCTCCATAGAAAAACAGAGTTCTTGTATACATTAAATGTATAAAATTATTTTATGCCCTCATCCAATAACATAATAATACATAAAATATTATTTATAATAATTTTATATATTTATTATGACATTATTTTTTTCTCAATATAAAAATATTTATATCTTCATTTAATATAAATATAATTATTTTATTAATTAAATACATATATATATATATATATATATATATATATATATATATATATATATATATGAATTTTTTTTAAAAAAATTATGTATTAGTCAAAATTCTCTTTATGAATTTTTTTAATTTAATTTATAGCATCAGTTGGTTTTTAATTTGAAGATGACACATCCAAAGGCTTGTTTGTAAAAAAAAAAAAAAAAAAAATCAGTTGCATTTAAAAATTCTCTTGCGAAGATGCATATTTCTAAGCAAACTTTCACACAGCATTTGCATCCCTATCTTCTTTATTAGTGAGCATTCATTTAAGAGATTTAGCTGCTGATCTAAATTGTTTCCCTTCCAATGATGAAGCTTATCCCCTGTTCTCTTACAATGATCAAGACTTTGGTGCGTATTCTTTGGTGGGATATCATGGTGCAGGCTTACATTTACTTCATACTCCTAACATCTCTAACGTATAGTAATGACCTTTTCAATAAATCGGATCATTAATGTCTTCCAAATGTCTTGGACCTTTCTTTTTTTTTCTTTTTGTTCCTTGGTCTTATCTCCATACCTAATTTTGCAGCCACTTATGACGGTCATCAATCCTTCTATTTAAACTTCTCTATTTATTGCACAATTCTCTATATTTTTATTTTTGGGAATAAATTCATGTTGAATTTTCAATAAGGATATAAAATGAAAATAATTAAGAAAAAGGTAAAACAATAATTATTGTATTATTTTTTATTCAAGTGTTCAATATATTAAAGACAAATAAGTAACTAAAAATTATAATTGATAGCTGAATTAAAGTTTTGCATGAAAAGGAAAAAGTCATGTAAGGTTTTCTTTAACAAAAATAATAGATATTTCATTCACAGAAATGGATAAGTACCACAAATGAAATACAAAGTAAAAGGCACTAATCCATAACCTATATTTTTAAACTCCACAATATTTCTGTCATATAAAATTTGAGAAATAAAAGATAAAATCAGAACAATGATTAAAGTAAAATTACATTTATTCTAGAGTTAAAAAAAAAAAAAAAGTGAAGAGTCATTTGTATGAATTCTTTATACGGAAATAGATTGATCCATCACTTGAGCGATTGATAAATTGAGTAAAGGTGTGAAATTTCATTACAAAAAATTGATCATTGTATAAATACGTACTTTGAAATAAATTAATGTGTTCTCTCTCTCTCTCTCTCACACACAGACACACACACATATATATATTGAGAGACTTACCAAGGGTATTAGTTCGGCTAGGTATTTTGAGTTGGGATATTTGGCTTGGCTGGGGGAGGAGGGAATTCAATTGATAGATCTAGAGAGAGAATGAGAGAATGTAATGTGAGAGATACTTGATGATGTATCTTATATAGTAGCTAGGATGACCAATTTCTTGGTTAAGATAGGAATTGTATTCTTTCTTTATTAGGAGTATGATCTTCGTGATAAGAATGAGCTTTCTAATGTGTAATATAAACTTCTTTGTAGCTTATTGATGAGAAAGAGTTATAGACTTAGTTATCCTCTGTTAAAGTCAATCCATGACGGTCTACTAAATCTCGGGCTCTGTTAAGGATCAAGCTGACCACTGATTCTAGTTTATTGAAGCTAAACTGGGCTTTATATGGTCTTGAGCCTAATTTTCTTGAAGTAGTGTGTGTGTGTATATATATATATATTAACTTGCATCTAATTCTACATTAATTACATTCCTTGCTTAATCTAATTGTTGTATGTATATTTTTGAGACTTTAAAGTCCTGAGTTCAATTTTCTTTTCCTACCCCCTGCCCTTATACCCTTGATAAAAAAAAAAAAAAAAAAATCCTATATCAATTAAAATTTAATGAGTGTATATGAACGGTCAATTTCGTATATCTATTACATTAAAGTTTTTCATTTAATATAGTACTAATCATACAATTGTGTATCTAGATAGGCTTATGTCTTAACCCATTGCATTTATCCTTGAAGTGCAAATGAAAGTTCTTATCCTCCAGGGGCCCATTATCAATTTAATAATAACAAATTATAATCTTTATATTTTGAAATAAATACCCAATACAAAAAAAAAAATGTTTTATCTATTAATATGAAATTCAATAGAAAAGATTAATATAGTGAACTATACAAAAGGAGTAGCTCTTCTTTTTTAATAATTTTTCCTAAATTAGTAAAAAAATTCTCTTGATAATAATGCATAGGAAAATCCAAATTAAGAATAAACATTGTAATTTATATATTTTGACCAAAAAAAAGAAAAAAGAAAAATAGAAAAAGAAGAGACGTGTGACACTACATGATTGACTTGAATGGCATAGCTATTCCAATGGCAGAATTCCTATTTAGTGTTCACTGTTCTTAACAACCCTAGTAATTTTGCGCCACATGATATATATATATATATCCATATAAAATAAAAGGTTCAACTCACGTGTTTTTTCCCCCTCTTCGCTAAATCAAAATTGGATAATTTTCTTTTTTAAAAAAAATTAAAAGAAAATTTAAGCACTTGATTGAGAAAAATAAAAAAATTTAAGTTGACTATCCACTTTTAAAACTGTGATTAAGGAAGGCTAATATGGATATTGACTGGTAAAAAGGGAGCAAAAAAAATGGATACCACCAACCATGAAGCTTTACTAACACTACCACACTAAGATGAGCAAATTGACGACAACACTCTTTGGTCTTAGTTGAGTGAAAATGATGGCCTCATATTATAGTGCATTATCATTCTCAAGAATGGAACTGCACCCTTTTTGAGAGCCAGAAAAAAAAAAAAAAAGAGATAAGTAGTGAGTGGCTAGGGAAGTTGGCTTTTAAAAGTATGGACCCATAAACATTTAATTTGTGTCACATGATTCCACAGCCTACGTGTATCTATATATATCGGGCATTTTGCTGTCCCGTCAGTTGTGGCATTCATGGTAAGAACTTAATAAACTTTGATTTGTTGTCGTCATTTAAATTGGAGTTTAAACTTGAAATTTTGAACATAAAATTGACATCCTGTTTCAATTTATCTTTTTGGGTTGCTTCATAACTCTCAGGTGACCAAAAAAAAAAAAAAGCGAAAAAGTTTTTTTTTTTTAATAAACTTGCTAAAGAAAGCGTCAAAGGGTGCGGTAGGACCTTTCGGTTAGACAAACCTAACGTTAGAATAACCTCTAGAATATAATGACGAATACAAAAATATTGAGTGTGTAAAAGAAAATAAAGAATTCAGAGGCCAAACAATGTCAGAAACAAAACTAAGAAAATCTATAATTCTCTCCTTTATGCATATCATACTCAATAAAATGCAAGCAAAAATCTGAAGAAGATGACCATCATACCAAAGAGGAAGAGCGCAAAGCCTCTTGAGATAAACGATCAGCTACCATGTTACCACTACTGGATAATTAGAAAGGAAATATAAGGGGAGAAGCCAAACGCTGCTATCATGAAAATTGAAAATTTTATCTTTTAAAACTCTTCTATCTTTTAAAGAAAAAATTGCATTTATCCACAACTGAATTATCTACCCTAGCATCGTGCCAAAAAGAAAGTTTATAATTTTTTTCCCACAATTCAAAAAGCATCCTTCAATAAATCCATATAGATTAGTTTCACTGAGCTCCATATGGATGAATAAACATAAGAGGTCCGAGCACAATTAAAAGGGTTCACGTATCTCCTTCAAAGAAAGTAGAAACAAATGATGTATTAGTGCAAATACACAAAGCTAATTTAAACAAAGGGGGTCGATTTACATGGCTAAGTCTCTTAAGGCCTAACCTCATAACACTTTTGGAAAAACAACAAATACTTCATGAAATCACAATCGGTTTCTTAATAACAATAAATTTGGACTAGATAAAATTACGAATTGCAAGCTCCATGAAAGTTAAAAGAGTCCTAAGCCAATGATACACCATAAAAGAGTGCAAAAAAGAGCTATAGTTCATTGAAGAGAGTCGACAAATTCTACCCGCCATAGATAACAGAGATCCCTTCCAGCTTTCAAAATTAGAGAGGATCATATCCGCAATACTATGAAGATCAGCTCTATTAGGACCCCCTGGAATAGAAGGGCACCCAAGAAATAGAAGGAAGATGACCCAACCTCATACGTGATCGTGAAAACAGCCTGGCACGCCTACCAATTCCCAATATAAGGACCAAAAATAATAATCAACTTATCCCAGCTAATATCTTGGCCTAATAGCTGGGTATAGGTAGAAAAAACCTGATTAAACATTTGAATGTAGGAAAAACCTGGTTAAAGATTTGAACATTAGTCTATTCCAAATATAAGAATATCATATGCAAAAAGTAGATGAAATGGAGCATTAATTGTTTACCAGCTTGTAAGGTCTAAAAAGAGCCCTCATCCATTAATTTAGAAATCTGACGACTAAGTCAGTCCTCTACAAGGCAAAAAAGTAAAGGAGAAAAACGGTCACCTTGGCAGACATTTCTAAAATAAGAAAAATACTCATTCGGAGAGCCATTGAGCAGAATAAAGAGTATGCACAATGAAAAATAGACTGAAACCATCTACGAAAAACCCCCCATCAAAACCAAAGCTATCAAGAATAGCATCAATAAAATCCCTAGTGCATCATGCCAAATGCCTTCTTCACATCGATCTTCAAAGCCATATGGTCATATCGAGAAGAACGACTAAGGAGGTTCTTACACTCAGAGTCGTTTATATCTCTACCATGAACAAAAACCAAACTGGTTGGGGGAGATTATACGAGAGGCTCCTATCTGCGAGGATTTTAGAAATAACCTCGTAAACAAAATTACTGAGGACAATAGGCCTAAACTTGTCCACTAAGGTTGGGCTAGAAAATATTAGAAGTAAAATCATCGAGCTAGAACTAAAACCTTGAAATATCCTGGATGTGGAAAAAATTTCTTCAATTGCCAGACACACTTCGTTGCCAACTACATGCCAACATTGCACAAAGAAACTCTTGAAAATCGATCAGGACTTAGCGAACTACGCCCATCTATGGCATCAATATATAAACATTTAATGCCATGTTCAAACACGAAATGCCATCAATATCTAAACAGTTAATGCCATTAGAGGCATGATGACAAGCAACAATCTGATGAAAAAATGTGGAGTTGCGGTCACAACATTCAAGCCATCGAATGCGACTTTGAACACGAAGCATAATCTCTTATTGATTAAGACAAAGCTCAAGCACTTGGTGAGCCGCCAATTTAATGCATGGAGAGTATCCGAAATTCCTGAGACAACAATATCAAAATTCAACTAATAGAAGGGCTCGCTTAGCTTCTCAGATTTTTGCATCTAAGTGAACAAAAACAGAAAAATTCTAATCACGCAAACCTTGGTGGAGGAGCCTGAGCTTGCCCACCAGGCAAAACATAGGAGAGCCAGTCACTTGAAAGCTTTTTCATGAAGAGCCCACAAATTTAATCTGCTAACTCTAATATCTACTTTCTCACTAAACTATTGAAATTGTATTCTCACTCCAAGCTTTTTTTTTTTTTTCCTGAGAAAAATATAAATTTCATTTATAAAATTAATGAATTATACAATTCAAATACTTAAATAATGATAATAATGATACATCAAGAAGTACGAAAATATAGAAAAAGTGAAAATTTACTTATATAATGATACATCAAGAAGTATGAAAATATAAAAAAAGGTGAAAATCTAGAGTATTCTCTAATTACGATAACTTAACACTTGAAATTATGATTTTGTGAAAAGCACACTTAATTCAGTTATTACTAAAATTACAAATTGACTCTTATGATCTTTGAATGAATCCAATAACTTAAATATCACCGATAAATTAAAGTATATTATTAAAAATAAGCTTGAAAATTCAGGCAATCAACAAGAAATAACACTCATACAAAAAGAGACCAAACTTTAATGAATAAGAACATATAATCTTAAAGATAATAAAAATAAAATAAAAATACACATAACTATTAAATATATATCCATGAAATATAGAAAATATATCTAATATCTAGATATATAAATATGAGATAATTTATTAAATAATAAAATAAAATACACATGAAACCTCTAAATAAAGAAATAAATTTGAGTAAATGCAAAAAAAAAAAAAAAGTAAATTTAGATTTTTATTTAAGAAATAAATAACAAAATAGACTAAATTAAAAGAGAGAAACTAATTTCAATCTAAAACTGTCAATAATTGATCTCTAAGGATTGTTTTATTAGAGAGTTTGAATGAGAAAGGGAAAGAAAAGATAGGGGGATTCACTCTAAACATGTTTTCTTTAGTACACTGGTTATAGTGAATTATTGACCACTATTTTTTACGTGGTCAATATTCAGCTGTTTACGATTAATGATCGTAGAGTGTTTGATAGTGCTCAGACCCTGCTTAAGTCTGCCAAGTGTGGAAAGAGTTCGCTCCTGGATAAGGCAAAACATCTTATCTTGAACCCATATTGACGTTCTTAGTGCAGTTTTCTTTGCCCTTTTCAACGATCTGTTTTGCAGGATAAGATTACAGAAGCTTGTGCAAACCTAAAATCAGTGATCCATTTTCAAATCCTTTATTCAGTATTATCTTCTTCAAAGAGTGACTTTTTTCTTCTTGCAATGACCTTTTGCTACAGAAGCATTAGTCAATACCACCAGATTAGGAAGAATTTCTGATTTGCAGCCATAATCTCAACAACGTCTTTAAAATGGGATTGAAAACTGATCTGATTAGTCAATTGGCTCTCGATTTGAACGTTTTGATTAGTTTTATTTAACAAAATTTTTTAACATTTATATAAATATTTAGAGATTAAAAAAATAATATAATGAAGTGACAAAAATATTTAAATTTTGAATAAAATAATATAATTTTTAAAATTTTCAAATTTTTATAAAATGATATAGTTTTTGATTAAATTGATTTGATCTGATTTTTTATTGATTGATTTTTAATATTAAACTAAATCAGATTACTAACCAATTCGCGATTTTATCAATCCCATTGATTAGTTGGATCCAATTTTAAAAATGTTGATCTCAATCCCTTGGGACTTAGCTTGGTTTTTCGAAACTGTCTGCAATGTAACTAACCCGTTGAAGACTTTGTTCCTGCTCTAAGCTAGATCCACGGTCTCGCCCCATGGATTAGATGCTTACCTAAAGGTAAAGGTAAAAATCCAATCTCTTGCTTTCAATGTCTTTAAAATCAAATAGAAAATTAAATCGATCAATTAATTAATTTTCAGTTCAATTGATTTAATCAATCTGATTTAATAAGATAATTTTTCAAAAAACTCTATAAATAATATTTAAAAATTAAAAATAAGTAATATGATAAATGAAATCTATTTTTTAAAAAATTAAATTTTTGCATAAAATAGTGCAAGCTTTTTAAATTTTCACAAAAACGATAGAGTTTTATATTGAACCGATTTAATCTATTATTTTGATGTTAGCTAGTTTTCTCAATTTTGGCTAATTGATCAATTTTTTTGAATGATTGATTTTAACATTAATCTGAATCAAATTACTAATTAATTTTTGATTTTACAGATCTGACCTAATTTTGAAAAGTATTGCTTGCTTCTATTACTTAACTAAATCTAGCCCAAGTAAGTATACTTGATCTAATTCTGAAAATATTGCTTGCTTCTCTTGCTTAACTAAATCTAGCCCAACTAGGTATGCCTGAGCCACTGTATTTATATGTACATTGATAAATAAGATATAAAATTTTTAACCTTAAGAAAATATTTTATAGGCATATGATTTCCATTTTAATTTTATTTTTTAATTAATCAATATATATATATATATAATTTTGATCTTAAATTTAATTCTAGACTAATGATTATCATTAATAAGTTAATTGTTTATTTGAGATATTCGAAATTTATTAAACAAACTGTTTGATATTTAAATAATTAAAATTTCTATATAAAATTACATAATTTAAAAAATAAATAACAATTAAAAGAAACTACAAAATAGAAAACTAAAAAATAATTTATATATATAATATATTTGCAAATAAATATGATTTATTTAATCACATATTTTACATGACTATGTTATTTTATGAATATTTTTAAATAATATATTAAATTATAGTCACACAAAGCACGTATTGTCAATTAATTAATTTAACAAAATATACTTGCTATAGATATTTGTAAAATTAATATTCACTTATAAATATTTAATATAAATATAAATATAATATATAAAATATGTAGTTATTAAAATGTAAACATTATATTGATAGACTTTGTTAAAAAATCAATTATAGATCTCAGGTCTTTCGTAACAGGATCTTATAGGAAAATCCGTTAGATTTCCTGTCCTTGTCTGATGTGGTATTCCTACAACTGCTTAGGACTTCTGTAATTACAGATTTCATAATAAATTTTTTATTCCTATTTAGAATAAAATTTGGAGAGTCATACCAACATAAACCTTATGTAAAATTAGATTAGCCGCTGGGTTGAACAGGTTTAGACTAAATTAATTTTAAATTATATATATATATTAAGTAGATTTAGATCTAGTTATTGTGAATTACAATCCGATAATTGAGTTAAAGATGTAGAAAATTTTTGACTTTTGACTCGTGTAAATTTATATTAATCTTTGAATTAGATCAAACTTTTTTAGATAGATTTAGATCGAATTTTTAGATCCAATTAAAAATTTTCATCTCTGTATCAAATTATACCATTTTTAACATAATTTATATTTCTTCTAAAATACCTTGCATTTCATTTTCTATTTCTCTTAAGATAACTTATTTTTAACTTTGAATTAAATTTTGAATTTTATCCTTTACATTATTTCTAAATATGAGAATTCCTCAAATGGAATTCATTTAAAAAATATGAGAAATGAAATTTATTTCATTTCAGTTATTGCATTTTTTAATTTCCCAAACCATACGCAAGAGGCTAATAAACGAAGAAGAATTGAATGCTGGAAACAGCTTGACACTGTAGAAGGAGCTTTGGGCTTAGATTAGAATAAAATTGAAAGCATCAAATTCACAGATTGGTTGCCACAGCGCAGTCAAATTACTAATCCAACTATCAAAGCCTAAAAAGGGTCGATTGGTTGCAACCCCTCTTTTATGAACATTTCTTCCCCGCATATGGCTAGCACCCAATCCATATATATATAAAGCTGAATCAAAGAGAAGTTTGAAGACTAATGTGACAACTCTTTATAAAAGCTTTTATGCAGCTCTTACACTGCATTATTTGTAACTGTCACTGCCTTCTTTGTAATTGTTGTCTCTGTCTCGTTTGTTTGCATGCGTCATGGTTTGCATCTTTTGGCTAACCTCTTTTGCATTAAAAAATTGAATATAATTCTTACGTGAAACTACTTTTATTGCAGATTTCACAGCAGATTATTGTTCTTCAAGTCATAAAAATTTTAAATTTTTAAAAAAGGACTTTCTAGATTGTTGTTCTTTAAATCATAAAAATTTTTAATTTTTTTAAAAAAGGACTTTTATAGTGACAGTGTAACATTTGAAGTGACAGCTTATTAGACGTGTGTATTAATTGAACTAAATATTTTCATTGATTGATATGATAAATATTTATCATTTATCAAGTTCGTGATAAAAATAATTTATGACGAACGTTTACTATTTGCTCAATTAATATTAATAAATAATGACTAATAACTCTATAATATTATTATTGTATTATATTAATTAATTAAAAATGATAAAATAACTAATTAAAAAGAAAATATATAAAAGAAATAAAATATATGCAATGAAAGAAAAATATTCTAAAAGAAATAAAAAATTAATAATTTATCTAAATTAAATGATAAAAATATAAAATAATTTAAATAATATTAATTTCAAAATTATTTGTTTAGATATTTTTTATATCTAAAATAAAAATAAGATAACAAATTTTTTAATTATTTTATAAAAAACTTTTACACTACAATTCAAGTAACATGCGAGTTTGCAACTAGTTAACTAAATTCCAGAATAGCATTGCTTCAGATCGCCTATAATGATGATGGTTAAATACTTTAATCCCAAAAATATTTATAGTAATTAATTAAATTATTTTTATGATTTCAATCTCCTACGAAATTATGTCCTCTTAAGATTTATTCCATTAATTGAAAAAATTTTCAGTTTAAAAAAGTAAATTTTTTGTTAGTCAATTTTTAAAAAAAAGTCAACAAATATCAGATTATATTTTTAAATGAAAAATATACTCTTAATACATTATTTACTGTTCATCTTCTCAAATGAATTTAAATATCTCATAAAATTTTAAATCATTATTTTATCTTATAAAAACTAAATAGATGACACACACACACATATATATATAAAATTGTTTTGGTTCAGTTTATATTTAAGCCAATTATTAATAAAAAAATTGGAATTGTACTCAAAAAATTTTTTAATTCAGTTTCAATCTGGAGTTCGAAAAAATTTCAATTATTTTCGATTTAATACCAATACCAACTTAATTTTTTGATTTAGTAATAACCATATTCAGCTCTCATAAGAAGCAATAATGCAAAAGTTAATACACCATGGAGTTGGAAATGAATTAGTGACATGCCAATCTTAATTAAGGATCTGGATTTTAGCAACTAACAGGGTATTGTTAATGCAATATTTTCATCACAAATCCTTGGTTGCATTTACAATTATTCATCTATAGGTTCACATTAAAAGGTTGGAAACAGAAATAATTATTTTGTGCTCTGGCTTCAAAAGTAAAGTTTATAATCATCAACGTGTGAAACCCTGTCATATTTCCAACCATATCCCCTTTATAATTAACAACATAATTAATACTGGCTAATGCTAAGTTGTGTTGCTTGCATTTGTATAGAAATCCTTGGGGGTCGGTAAATATATATATATATATATATATATATCAAGACAAGATTTTATTTCAGCACATATTTTTTACCACCTAAACCAATATTTATAGATGATTCAAGTTTCATAATTCTGTTTCTGAGTGGCTTAAAACATTAAAAAAAACAACTATAATTATAAAAATTCGAAAAAAGTTTCCATTTGTGCATGAGAGACAGAGGTGGGGTCATTGAGAATGTCTGTAACCGACCCTCAACAGACCTTCTCATGCTTCAACACTTGGCTCTGGAGCTTCACTATATGCAAGAAGCAAACACAACCCTCCGGAAGGGACTCTCTGATGTCTTACTCTCTCTCTTTAGCATTGAGAATTCCAAAGAAATCAGGTACGGCCACATCTATACACATACATCTTATGATCTTGATGAATGTTGCTACAATTTTGATTTAATATCATGTTCTTCATTTATATCAGTTTTAATCTCAATGAGATAATCTAAAAGTTGATTTTCTTTACAATCTAAAAAATTTGTTGAGAAATTTCCATTTTATTTGATGTCAATGTATCCTTTTCAAACTTTCAGTGTGAAATCATGTATATATATATATATATATATATAATGATAAGAGAAAACTTTACGAAAAATGGTGGGATCTGAAAATTGTTAAACTGTTAAGTTAAAGTCTATTTAATCAAATCTTTTAGATGGATTGGGTATTTAATTCATATTTTATTACAATTAATGGCGGGTAAAATAGATTTTAGTAGAGACTTATATTTAGCAAATTAAATAAAGTAATCAACTTTGAATAAAAAGGAAAAATTAAAAAAATTATGTTTTAAACCGTTTCATTACATTCATAAATTGTGCGCGACAATGATGATGAGTCAAACAAGTTAAAATAGATTGTAATATACATAAATATTTATTTAGCGAAGAAATTGAATCTTAGATTAAAAAATAAAATTATATAAAAACAATATTTTGAGTATTCTATTAAAATTATATATAGAAACAATATTTTGAGCATTCCATTACATCAATAAAAAGTAAATTAATGCACGCATATAATCAAATGAACTTCGATTCCAAAGAGAAAATTAAGAAAAAAAATCGTTTGATGTCATTTATGAAGTGCGTGTTAAGATAATGAGTTAAATAAGACAAGATAGATAGTAATAGATATCTATATTTATTTAGTGAAGAACTTAAAGTAGTCTTGGATTGAGAAGGAAACTTATAAAGCAACAATATTTTATTTGCTGAAAATGACATACACAAAATGCATATCATGCATTTTCATGTAGCATTGTGTTTGTGTTACAAGTAATTGTAATTAGTTAATGGGGATTCTTTGATGTGTTTATATAGCTTTATCATCAGCTATAACCATTAAAATTCTTGAAACAATCTCAAATGGTGAAGTGGAAGAGAATGTGCAAGACAACAACACAACAATGACGTCGAAGCACAGAAACAAGTAACTTCTTACCCCATGATATCATGTCTAATATTTTCCTCAGGCTGCCTGCAAAATCAATCTTTAATCGCAGAGGTGTGTGCAAGTCCTGGTCTGGCGTGACACTTGATCCTTCTTTCATCAAAGCGCAACTAGAATCCACGACTAATAAGGATTGTGATGATAATGACTCATGCCAATACATACTTCAGTCGAGATATGAAGTTGATTCTCAAAGCCTAAGGTTATTGGATATCAATGAACTCAAGCTCACCGAGATTTCCATGATGAAGTTGCCAGTATCAGGCTACACTAATCAGAACAAGTTGTCTTCCTTTTGTATCGTTTCTTCCTGCAATGGTTTGCTTTGCTTAGCGCCGAAAGAGAATATTGATCCTGTGCTGATCTGCAACCCAATAACAAGAGAATGCATGATTTTACCCTCAACGATAACAGGGTTTCAAATGCTGCAGCTTCCGTCCAAGAGTTATCAGCTAGGTTTTCACTTTGATAGTATAAGGTTATAAGAGAGTATAGATTTTTCTATAGTGAAGTGAGCAAGTTTCAGGTAATCATATTTGGAGAAAAATCATGGAGAGACCTAACTGATGTTCCAAGTTATGTTGTTGAACAAGATTTTGAAGCAGCAATATTTTGGAATAATGCTTTCCATCGTAAAATCTGTGAATTTAATCACAGATATGAGAAACAATGCATTCTTGGGTTCAATTTACCCGACGAAAATTTCTATGTAGTTTCTTTCCAGGATCAAATACCTCATGAAGATGGGTTTAGACATGTTCCTCGTTACTATCAGTTGGTGGGTTTCGGAGGTGAGTTAAAGATAGTAGAACGTGAACATTCTCGTTTCTTGAACATTTGGACAGTTAGTGGAAACAAGGTGGAAGGTTTCTCAATATCGTTAGAATATAGGTTTGTGTTTTGTGTGTCGAGGAGGAGACTTCGACACCATGATTTGATTTGTGAAATTGGTAAGAAATGTTACTTAATGCACGTGTTCAAATGGAAGCATGGACTTGAAAGATGTAGCCTGACGAGGTTTTCTGCCGAAGTTGGATGGATGTTAGATTTGGACGTTAATTGTCTCCCTTCCTTTTTTAGGATGGTTTGCTTTAAGCCTAGCCTTGTTTCTCCTTTTGTAGCCTCTCTTGCTTCATCCTAGCCAGTGAACTTATTTTCTGTTTTTTTTTTTTTTTAGTATTGTACAATCATTTAGGGTATCCCATATAAATTACTAATGTTAGAATGCACAAGGAAGTGAAAGCGAGAAACTTAATATATGCATTAGTTTTGTTTCATTACAAATGTTTCAATGTAAGTTTAAGGACTGAATTTTGTTGGTGACACCTAATAGTTAATGTTTTTCTTAATATACAGTAATCAGCTTATGTTTAATTTGCACGGTTTCTGAGCAAAGCGAGTTTGGAATTTAACTCACCTGATTTTGAAGGATAATTTTTGTTTTAATGGAAGAGTTTATGGTGCAGCAGATGTTTTATAAGGAAGAAGCACATGGAAATCTAAAAGACTACCATTTATAGATCAATTGATTCGTGCACAAATATCAGGCAAATAGACATCAAAAGTTCATTGATTCTTGAAACAATATCGAAATTTTGAAAAGATAAATAGAGATGCTCTCTCTAAAATTTTCTTATTAACAAAAAAAACTCAAAACCTCTTACATATGGTATTTATAATCCTATTCGCCTTCTACAGTGCCTTAGAAGCACGTTTGTTTTAGTAGTTCTAGTTATAATTATCAAGTTTAATATGTAAATTGTACATTTTTTTTATATGATATAAAGAGTTATATATATCTTGATAACTTTTTGTATGTAATATTAATAAAATTACATATTGATATAAAAATAATTTAAAGTTATATATTATAATTAACAATACGTAAATTTTTTCAATTCAAAATATAATTAGATAATCTCCAAACATAACTAATAAATATATTAAGAATTACATATTGCTATAAATTTTACGTAACATTATCAAATTTTATCTGTAACTTATACATCTCTTTACATAATATAAAGAAAAACATATATTTGATAGTTTTTTGCATATTATATGAATATAGTTACATACGTAATGAAGTTACATACAAAAAAATAATTTAAAGTTACATGTTACAATTAATAATATGCAACAAAATAATCTATAATTATAACTAATAACCATATAAAAAAATTTATATATCGCTATGGATTTTATATAACATTATCAAGTTTTGTATGTCTTTCTAAATAATGTAAAAAAAAGTTACTTAGTACGAAGATAATATACTTGTGTATTTCAAATTTGTATTTTAGATCTTAAGATCTGTTATACTGATATAATTGTTAGCCTCGTAATGTATATAATCCTTGTAACAACAGTACTTGAGATATACAAAAAATCACCAATTCTTTCATGGTATCAGAGATTAACACCATGGCCACTGAATCATATTCCATGACCTCCTCCTTAGCAAACATAAGCACCACTACTCTATCATTGTCCTCCACCACATCTTCCACCACTACCACCCTTACCTTTGCTATCAAACTTAAATTTCATAATTATCTAGCCTGGAAGACACAGTTCCTTCCCTTAATTATCAAAATCTGATGTCTTATATCGATGAATCAACTCAGCCTCCACCCAAAGAAATTCTGATCGAAACCAATCCTCCTGAAATCAAACCAAACCAAACTTATGCTGAATGGTTTAAGAATGATCAGATGTTAATGTCTTGGCTGCTATCTTCACTCTCTGATTTTTTTCACGTATTATTGGGCTCTCCTCCTCGGCGCAAGTTTGGTCAGCATTAGCCAATGCCTTTGGTTAAGTTTATCAAAACAGGCAACTTCAGCTGCATATTGACTTACAAGAACTCAAACGTAATGATACATCAGTCTGTCAATATTTGCAAAAAGCCAAGGCACCCACCGATGAACTTACTGTAGCTGGCAGTCCCTTGTCTCCAGCTGAATTTAATGCCATCATTTACAGGAATATTGTTTCTGAATTTCATCCCATTATTAATGCCTTAAATCTTCGCCCTGATCCTGTTGCTTTTCATGAGCTTCATGGGCAACTTGTAGCTCATGAAATATTGTTGAAAAGTCATCATGAGATTCCTTGAGCCAATGTTGCTCATGTTCGTTTTGGTTCAGCACATCCCAAGCCTGGTCATGATCACCAACGCAATGTTGTCTTTTATAACAATCGACGCTCCAAATCTCCTTGCCAAATTTGTGGTTTTCGCAATCACACATCTGACAAGTCTCGTCGTCGTTACATTCCTCGATCTGGTGCTTTTCAACCAAGACCACCTTATTCTCAAGCAAATATTACTTATACAGCTGGTCCCCAATTCTCAGATCCATGTTTACTACCAATTCGCCCTGCCTTGGTTTCCTGATACTGGTGCTTCTCATCATGTTGTTCCGAATCTTGCTAGTCTGAGTATAAACAATGAAAATAATAGTGGTAATCAGACTCATATTGCCAATGGCCAAGGTTTGAAAATTCATAATATTGGTTCATCTGTAATTCCTTCTGAGTCTCACCCTTTATTTCTTCGTAATATTTTGCATGTTCCTCAAGTTAACAACGATTGCTTCCTGTTAACTAATTTGCTAAAGATAATAACTGTTTCTTTGAGTTTCATCCATCTGTTTTTTGTGTCAAGGATCAGGTGACTCGGGAGGTATTGCTTCAAGGAAAGAGTGAGGATGGCCTCTACTAGTTACATCAACCAGCCCCTTTACAAGCAAATGCTGTTGAGAAAGCTTCCTTTGCTGATTGGCATGCTCACCTTGGACATACTAATTTTCAGACTACAAATAAAATTATTTCTCAGTTGTGTTTGCCATGTACTTCTGATTCTAAGAATTTTAATATCAAGTGTTCTTGCATTCAAGGCAAACTTAGTAAATCCCCTTAGGCACCAATTTTGCATTCTAGCACAAAGCCATTACAGTTAATTTACTCTGATATTTGGAGACCATCCCCTCATGTTTCTCACTTTGGTCATCGATATTTTGTTATTTTCGTTGACAATTACACACGCTATTCTTGATTTTATCCTTTAAAACAACGAAGTGAATTACTGTCCATCTTTGTGCAATTTAAGAAGTTAGTTGAAAATCAATTTGACACCAAAATTAAAGCCTTGCAATCTGATTGAGGAGGGGAATATCGTAAATTAAACGCTTTTCTTAATCAACATGGTATTACACATTATCTTCCGTGTCCTCATACTTATGAGCAAAATGGTGTAGCCGAACGAAAAATACGCCATATTGTCAATACTGGTTTGTCCATGCTAGCTCATAGCAAGGCTCCTTTTAAATATTGGGTGCATGCCTTTGATAATGCTGTGTTAATTATCAATTCTCTCCCTACTTCAGTTTTAAATTCTCTCTCCTTTATGTGCCTGATTTCATAAAAATCTCAAGTATGAACAATTTCGAATTTTTGTTTGTCTTGTTTTTACTTTACTCCGGGCCTATAATAAACAAAAGTTTCAATTTCGGTCCTTTCCTTGTGTAAATCTCGGTTTCTCTCCAAATCATTTTGGTTGGCGTTGTTTAGATATTACATCTAACTCTATATACATTGCTAGACATTTAAAATTTGATGAAACTTCTTTTCCCTTTTTGGTTGCTCCATTTTTGTAGGGCTCTCCATCTTTATCTCTTCTAGCTTCTAGTTGGTTGACTGTGACTTGTGTGGATCAATCTCCCTCCTCATGTGGTAAAACTGTTCCCACTCCTATTCCAATTCAAACTCCCTTAGAGTCCACTTCTCCCACCCTTCTTACGCCTGGTGTACCCATATCATCACTCCCACCTATTTCCTCGCCTACTAGATGCACATCTTCCTTAAACTCTTGTTTGCCTACGCAGTCTTCTCAACCACTCAACCTGGTTGTTGATTTTACACAATATTCCTCTACCTTTCCCATGTCACAACAATCGAAGCCTAATGAACGTACCCATACTATGTCCCTCTGCCCTACCACTATGCATAGAAGGGAAGCAAATTTGGTTGGTCTCTCCAAACACACTCCTGATTATGTTGAACCATCCAGTTTTAAGCAAGCCAACCAGATTCGAGAGTGGCAACAGTGCCATGCATGAAGAATTTCAGGCCTTAGTTGATAATCATACTTGGACTCTCGTTCCACGACCGCCTACCAAAAATATTGTTGGGAGCAAATGGGTCTATCGTATTTTAAGCGGCATCCTGATGGCACTATTGCTCGGTATAAAGCACGGCTTGTGGCTCAGGGGTTTAATCAGAAGGCTGGACTGGATTACACTGAGACTTTCAGTCCTGTTGTTAAGGCAACGATAATTCACACACTTCTTAGTCTAGTCTTTGAGCATCACTGGCCTCTACGACAACTCAATGCGTCGAATGCTTTCTCGCATGGTAATATTGAAGGAGAAATTTATATGTCTCAGCCTGTTGGTTTTATTGATTTGGCCCAACCTGATTTTGTTTTTCGGTTACATAAGTCTCTTTATGGGCTCAAGCAAGCTCCTAGAGCATGGTTTCTACGGTTGAGTCGTTTTCTACTGTCCCTGGGTTATTGCAATTCTAAAGCCGATACTTCCTTATTTTTCCTAAGTCAAGGGTCACACAAGGTTTTCATTCTTCTTTACGTGGATGATATAATTGTTACTGGGTCCTGCTCCTCTCTTATTGCTTATTTGAAACGTGCCTTTCCTGTCAAAGATATTGGTGCTCTGTCATACTTTCTTAGCATTGAAGTGCATCGTGATGCTCAAGGTTTATACTTATGTCAACAGAAATATATTAGAGATCTTCATGGAGTGGATATGGAGCATGCCAAACCTCAGTCTACTCTAATGGTCACTTCTCCTATCCTCTCCAAAACGATGGGAGTGTCCTTTCCTAAGGGGGATCTTTATCGTCAGACTGTTGGTGCTCTACAGTATGTCACTCTAACAAGGCCTGACATTCCCTTTTCTGTTAATAAGCTCTGATGTGCATTGGCAGGCGGTTAAAAGGCTTTTTCGATACTTGCAAGGGACATGCACATATGGTCTATGGTTGGTATGTTCCAAACGCATGGACATTCATTGTTTTACTGACAGCGATCCGGGTGGATACCCGGATGATCGGCTGTTGGCTAATTAAGGTAACGAAAGAGACCAAAAAACAGATAACTAGTGGAGCTTTTTTATATATCTTAAGGAAGAAAGAAACAAACTCTTTTATAGGTAATTACATAACAAACTAATGAAAGATAATGGGCCTAAAATATCTGCAAATGATAAAAGTTTGATTTACCACTACTAACAGTAACCTAAAATTAGGAACTAACTTTGACCACTAACTAACGCCCCACTAACATAATTTTGAATCAAATCTTAACATGCCCCCTTGATTCAAAATTACATATGCTCAATTGCTGTAAAAAATAAACATGTTTTAGCTGCGATAGAGACTTAGTAAATAAGTCAGCAACTTGATTATTTGTACCACAAAACTCCAGCTCTATTTCTCCATTTGCTACCAACCTTCTAATGAAATGATGTCGAGTTTCAGTGTTTTGTTTTGCTGTGTAAAGCTGGATTTTTGTCATTGCTATTGTACCTTTGTTGTCACAATAAATCTTAGTTGCTGCAACTTGCTCTTGGCCCAAATCAACCCAAACTCGCCTAAGCCACACAGCTTGACATGTTGCAGAAGTTACAGCAATATATTCCACTTTCGAAGATGATAAAGCAATAGTTTCCTGCTTCTTTGAACTCCATGAAATGGCACCTGAACCAAGGTTGAAGCTATGACCAGATGTACTTCTTCTATCATCCAAGGAGCCTGCCCAATCACTGTCAGAGTATAGCCAAATAATCTGAAATTTGATACTGCAGTGTACCAAATTCCATAGTCAACCGTTCCAGCAACATATCACAAGACTCTCTTAGCTACTCCAAGGTAATGCTTTGTTGGACTGTGCATAAACCTGGACAAAACACTAACAGAAAATGCTATGTCAGACCGTGTATGAGACAGATAATTCAGTCCACCTATCAACCATCGAAAAAAAGTTGCATCAGCCTTCTCTGTCTTATCTTCAGCTTGTAATTTGTCATTTAAATTTATTAGAGTTGAAGCCACATTACAATTCACCATTCTAAGCTTTTTGAGCAAATCAGTTGCATACTTTTGTTGCCCAACAAAAATTCCATCTACACATTGTTTCACCTCAAGCCTAAGAAAATATTACAATAATCCCAAATCTGTCATTTCATAGCTCCTCATCATAGAAGACTTGAAATCAGCAATAAGACATTCATTGGACCCAAAATAAATCATGTCATCAACATAAACACAAACAACGAGAAAATCAGCTTTACCTTCTCTTTTCAAATATAAAGTGGGCTCATTTTCACTTATAATAAAACCATTCTCACAAAAAATATTAAATTCAATATAATTAAATTCACCACCTCTGTCAGTCCGGAGACATTTAATATGACTGCTCATTTGATTTTCTACCAAGCTCTTAAATTTATTGAAAGTGACAAGAGCTTCAGATTTGCATTTCAAGAAATAAACCCAATTCATATGGCTATAATCATCAATTAGCAATAAAAAATACCGACTCTCACCAAATGATTCAGTTTGCATGGGTCTACACAAGTCCGCATGTATCAATTCAAGACAACTATCAACCCTCCATGATTTTCCTATGGAAAATGATTTCTTACTTTGTTTGCCCAAAACACATCCTTCACAAAACTCAAAAGATTCAATCTTTAAATGCCCATAACGCAAATGCTACAACTTAGATTCACCAATTTTACTAACAGCAAGGGCAGTATTAACATTAGAAACACCCTGTGGGAACATTTTGTTTTGAGCCATTTGAACATTAGCAATGGTATGACCAGTTTTCCTATCTTTAACTCTACATGAATTATCATCAAACAAGATTCTATACCCATTAGCCACCAGTTGCCCAACACCTAACAGATTATAAGCCAAACAGGAACAAATTGCACATCATTTAAAAGTTTAGTATTACCGTGGCTAGTATTGATGGCAATTGTACCTTTCCCTTCCACTTGAATCACCTTGTCATCACCCAAT